>JARFXV010001440.1:0-248242 GCA_031761425.1 Cosmopolites sordidus
ATTTACTGGCTGGACATAGTTATAGAACCAAGAATGTTTCTTGAGATAACGAAAGCAACACAGAGATGTGGTGTATTTTTGAGTATTCTTTTGTCCGTTTTACTTTTAAAAAGTCTGTAGTTACCGAAATCCAAGGAGTTATCAACTGTCAATCTGGTTTCTTGCAAAGCTAAAAATTTGGATTTTTTGTTTCAAGCTGTTCGTCCCAATTCGTGTAGTTTTCCTGGACGCAGGAGAGAATTGATATTCACCGTTCCAAAGAAAGATTTTGTTTTCGGTTTCACAACGTTGGCCGGAGGTCTCCGACTCCCTCTGAAAGATTTTGCGTTTAAGCTCGGACGCCCCAGAATCCGAAAGTCCGTTTGTACCAGCAAAGCTGGCAGAGGATTGTCTACCTCCTGGGGTAATTTTGTAATTACTAGAACGCTTCATCTTGTACTTTGAATAAAAAATTTGAACCATGACGGTTCAGAGGTTAAGACTGGAGGGGGTTAATTCCAGAATTTAAATATCAGCCGCACCACTGGTGAACAGACGCTGGCCACTCAACCGCTTGATACAAGTCAGACGCTAAGTGGATTTAGTTGTTTTATTTTGCCTTGGTTCGGGGCGGTTTATTTTTGATATATTCGCAGCTGTCCATTATTTATATATATATATATATATATATATATATATATATATATATATATATATATATATATATATATATATATATATATATGTATATATATATATATATATATATATATATATATATATATATCTATATATATATATATATATATATATATATAATATATAATATATATATATATATATATATATATATATATATATATATTATATTTTTATAGTTATGTTTACGCTTCAGGTTATTAACAAACTCTTTTCCAATTTCAAATGATATATTTTTGCACATCTCCATGCCTGCACATCTCCATTTTAATTACCTTACTCTTCCAATGATGTCACTTTCGTTTGTTCCCCGATCCATGCGCAGGGCTTGCTGTCTATTTCCCTCTGTGCTCCTCAAAGTTTTTGAATTGATTGCGATGTGAGGATCCAGGTTTCACTTTCGTATGTCATAACGTGTAGGATGCACCGATCAAAGGCTTTTCTTTTCAGGCAAAGTGGGGGTCTGCTTTTAAGCACTATATTGAGCCTGCCAGCCACTTTTAACACGCCGTTCCACCGCCCGGGCGGTATCCCTCTCCATTGAAATCCTGTGCTCAAGATATGTAAAGTGGTCCACAATCTCCAAATCCCTTCCTTCAATTTAAGGAAGGGAATTCTTCTGCCCACAGCAAATTTATTGAACATAACCTGACTCTGACTCTTTAACCTGATAAACCTGGAAAAGAGTCAGGTACCTATATTTTCGTGACCATGTAAAATTTTTATTATTTGTTTATTTTTTTGGATTTTCGGTCAAATATTAAATTATTTTTTTATTGTTTTGTTTACGTTTCAGTGTATTAAAGATAAATTAATTCTTCTACGTCATTTTTATATAATAAAAAATTATCTAAAAAGCTAGCTTTCTTTCTACCTTTCTACTTTCAATTGGCACATGTTTGACTTTGATATAGTTAACAAATTATATACCTTTATATTTTTTGTTTTTTGTTATACCTAACAATTTTGGATTTTCCACATGTAATGGTATTAGATGAAATAAAAAAATCAATGATGTAATTAGATATACATCTTAAATTATCCGTATCATTTCTGAAATTAATGGAATTATATGTTTTTATTTAATATATAAATCATTTCTTTTATATTTCTTTTTACATTGTTTTTCAAAATCTAAAATTCTTATGTTATTAGAATTAAAGTTGTGGTTACTATTTATGGCATGTTTTGAAAGGGCACTTACGATTGATTCTAGGTTGTTAATGTTTTTTATGTTCATTTATTCTCCATTTATTGGCCGAAGATTGGTTGAACTATGTTCGCAGTTTAATATAAAAATAATATCTACCCATTTTAAGAAGAAGAAAACAAAAGACCTGGAGGTGCCCAAACACATACACGGGTAAATTTCAAATTGATAATGTTACCATTTTGTACCCCAATTATAAAGAGATTTTTGAATGTTCAAGTCAGGAAAGGCGCTAACATAGACACGGATTACTACTTGACTAGAATCAAACTTAGCCTAAAACCTCGAAATCTTATTCAAAAGAAACTATTAAGTTCGACCAAAGTTCACCTTACCAAAGACCTCACGAAAATAAAACCAACCCTAAAAGAAGAGCTTTATAAACAACCAGCACAGAACTGGCAAGAATTGAAACAAAAAAAAATTAAACAGCCCTAAAGTTGGTCCCTTTACAAAAACGTAGAAAACACCCATGGTGAAATGAAGTTTGCAGTATTCTGCAGCAGAGCAAGCAGTATTAACTGGAAATAAAGCATTCAAAGAGTGGAATAGTCAAAAAACAGAAATAAACTATAACATATTTTTGGAAGAAAGAAAACAAACATCGAAGATAATTAGACACACTAAAAGACAATATGAAAACAATCAACTGAATGAAATAGAAAAATATTTCTAAAAAAATAACACTCGAAATTTTTACAAAAGATTTAAAACTATATTAACAGGCTATCAAAACCAAAGTCTTGGCTTTCGAATGGAAGACGGAAAATTAGCTCTAAATAACCAAGATAATTGCAAAGTACTTGCCAAATTTTGAACAACTACTAAACTGTCCTGAGCCCTTAAAAAGATTACTAACACTAAACCCTAAACAAACAAATCCAGTTTCATTACCACAAAATGAAGATGAAATAAATATGCAAATCAAACGACTTAAAAATAACACAGCTTTTGGTGAAGATGGAATCATTGCTGAAGTTTTGAAATCCTCTAGTCCAGGTAAAATCAAAATTTTTTTTAAATATATCAAAGTCAAAAATGTATCATTTGAAAATTGGAAAAGAGTTTGTTAATGACCTGAAACGTAAACATAACTATAAAAATATAATAATATATATATATATATATATATATATATATATATATATATATATATATATATATATATATAATAATAATAATATAATAATAATATATATATTATAATAAATGATACATTTTTGACTTTGATATATTTAAGAAATTTTTTACCTTTATATTTTTAATTTTTTATTATACCTAACAATTTTGGATTTTTCAAATGAAATTTTTTACATGTATGGTATTAGATGCTAAAATTAAAAAAAAAATGTTATTTAATGGTGTCATTATATATACAACTTAAATTATTCGTATCATTTCTGAAATTATTATGGGCCCTGGTGGACCACGCTAAGTACAGTTAGAGACATTTGTTGTTAGCCTTCCTTTGCGCCCATATTAATTTCATTCTTTCGCTATGACCATTTTTCCTTTCGTCAGACCAAATTGTTCCAGTCTTCCTACATTTTTCTCTCTGGCCAACCTCCCAAACGTTAACATTTTGTCTGAAACAGCCTCTATCTTGAATTTCACTTTGTGTAGTATTTGCTGATCTTAGGTCGCCTTTAATTTCAGCAATCTATTTAATCATTTCTATTTTAGCTCTACTCCAATTTTCATAAAATTCAGCTATTTGTCTAGTTAGCCTACTCGAATTCATCCGTTTTACGTGTCCGAAAAACTTTGATTGTTTGATTTCTTGGTTTTCTCGAGGTCGGTATGTTGTGCTATTTATTTGTTTGGGGCCTAAGATTTTCCTTATGATTTTTTTTTTAAACTGCGAGAAGAGATATCCCTCTATAGTTGTTTAGTTCCATTCTATCTCCTTTCTTATGTAATGGATGGATTAGAGCATATTTCCAATCGTCCGGAATCCGTTCGGTTCGCCAAAATTCTTGTAGAATTTTGGTTATTTCCTTGATTTTACCTGGACTAGCGGATTTCAAAACTTCAGCAATGATTCCATCTTCACCAAAAGCTGTGTTATTTTTAAGTCGTTTGATTTGCATATTTATTTCATCTTCATTTTGTGGTAATGAAACTGGATTTGTTTGTTTAGGGTTTAGTGTTAGTAATCTTTTTAAGGGCTCAGGACAGTTTAGTAGTTGTTCAAAATTTGGCAAGTACTTTGCAATTATCTTGGTTATTTAGAGCTAATTTTCCGTCTTCCATTCGAAAGCCAAGACTTTGGTTTTGATAGCCTGTTAATATAGTTTTAAATCTTTTGTAAAAATTTCGAGTGTTATTTTTTTAGAAATATTTTTCTATTTCATTCAGTTGATTGTTTTCATATTGTCTTTTAGTGTGTCTAATTATCTTCGATGTTTGTTTTCTTTCTTCCAAAAATATTTTATAGTTTATTTCTGTTTTTTGACTATTCCACTCTTTGAATGCTTTATTTCCAGTTAATACTGCTTGCTCTGCTGCAGAATACTGCAAACTTCATTTCACCATGGGTGTTTTCTACGTTTTTGTAAAGGGACCAACTTTAGGGCTGTTTAATTTTTTTTTGTTTCAATTCTTGCCAGTTCTGTGCTGGTTGTTTATAAAGCTCTTCTTTTAGGGTTGGTTTTATTTTCGTGAGGTCTTTGGTAAGGTGAACTTTGGTCGAACTTAATAGTTTCTTTTGAATAAGATTTCGAGGTTTTAGGCTAAGTTTGATTCTAGTCAAGTAGTAATCCGTGTCTATGTTAGCGCCTTTCCTGACTTGAACATTCAAAAATCTCTTTATAATTGGGGTACAAAATGGTAACATTATCAATTTGAAATTTACCCGTGTATGTGTTTGGGCACCTCCAGGTCTTTTGTTTTCTTCTTCTTAAAATGGGTAGATATTATTTTTATATTAAACTGCGAACATAGTTCAACCAATCTTCGGCCAATAAATGGAGAATAAATGAACATAAAAAACATTAACAACCTAGAATCAATCGTAAGTGCCCTTTCAAAACATGCCATAAATAGTAACTACAACTTTAATTCTAATAACATAAGAATTTTAGATTTTGAAAAACAATGTAAAAAGAAATATAAAAGAAATGATTTATATATTAAATAAAAACATATAATTCCATTAATTTCAGAAATGATACGGATAATTTAAGATGTATATCTAATTACATCATTGATTTTTTTATTTCATCTAATACCATTACATGTGGAAAATCCAAAATTGTTAGGTATAACAAAAAACAAAAAATATAAAGGTATATAATTTGTTAACTATATCAAAGTCAAACATGTGCCAATTGAAAGTAGAAAGGTAGAAAGAAAGCTAGCTTTTTAGATAATTTTTTATTATATAAAAATGACGTAGAAGAATTAATTTATCTTTAATACACTGAAACGTAAACAAAACAATAAAAAAATAATTTAATATTTGACCGAAAATCCAAAAAAATAAACAAATAATAAAAATTTTACATGGTCACGAAAATATAGGTACCTGACTCTTTTCCAGGTTTATCAGGTTAAAGAGTCAGAGTCAGGTTATGTTCAATAAATTTGCTGTGGGCAGAAGAATTCCCTTCCTTAAATTGAAGGAAGGGATTTGGAGATTGTGGACCACTTTACATATCTTGAGCACAGGATTTCAATGGAGAGGGATACCGCCCGGGCGGTGGAACGGCGTGTTAAAAGTGGCTGGCAGGCATTTGGCAGGCTCAATATAGTGCTTAAAAGCAGACCCCCACTTTGCCTGAAAAGAAAAGCCTTTGATCGGTGCATCCTACACGTTATGACATACGAAAGTGAAACCTGGATCCTCACATCGCAATCAATTCAGAAACTTTGAGGAGCACAGAGGGAAATGGAAAGATGTATGCTTGGCATTAGAAGACGAGACAGCAAGCCCTGCGCATGGATCGGGGAACAAACGAAACTGTTTGACATCATTGGAAGAGTAAAGTAATTAAAATGGAGATGTGCAGGCCATATAGCTAGGCGATGGGACGACAGATGGACCAAAGCAGTCCTGGAGTGACCGCTTGATCGCAAATGTCCGCGAAGAGGACCGAAAGCATGATGGACTAATGACATCGTTAAGTATATGAGAGCCAAGTGGCCCGATATGAGTTCGCTATATAATCAAACCAATACTAATACTAATACTAATACTAATACTAAAAACTAATACTAAAATCTAGCGTAACGTAAGTGGATACACCGAATATATATATATATATATATATATATATATATATATATATATATATATATATATATATATATATATATATATATATATATATATATATATATAGAATGTTGTATATCTGAAACTGAACTAATCGCGTCCAAAGTCGTACATTGTCAATCTAATTTAAGCAGAAAGCCTACTACAATCAAATTCGATCCGACTCAGGACATTTTCATTAATATTATACAATAATAATTACGGGACTTAGCCATCATGCTCTTCAGCCATTCAGATTAAGCCGCTCCTCAACAAACTATTTTCTGCAAGTATATGCAACCCTGAAACGAGAACGACTAAGGGAGATCGTGCGAGAAAGCGTGTGACGTGTTTACCCACCCTGAAGGGGTTAGTTTTTTCTCTCGACAGTATCTCCCCTCTACCTCCCACATCTCGGAAACATCCATTGGGGATGATTAAACTTGAAAACAGCATTAGGTAATGGAATTTGATCTTAAAGTGGTGAAAGTAGTTCTTTTTTTTCTTCTAAGTACATGAAGTAATTCGTTCTAAGTATTACGCTATTTTGAGAGAGTTGCTGTGGCTGTTTCTTTTGTAACTAAGTACTTTTGAAAATTTAACAAACTATTCTTTACATTTTTTTTAACCAAAAGTTTCTTTAAAACATGTATCCACAATTCAACGATTTCCGCAAAAAAAAACAAGACTAAACTTAATTTTCATTTTCTTAACAATGGAAACGTCTTGTTTACTTCCGACCATCGTAATTCAGTTTTTGTTGCATTGGCCTCTTAAAGTATTATTTGAAAATCAATAGCCATTTATTCCATACATTTCAGCATAAATTTCGTTTTTTTTTTGTTGAAAAAAAACAAAAAGTCATTTAATTAAATGAATACAAGTTGAAATTATTAGCACTATTTTTTTTTACACCACAACACGTTTTAAACGATTCACGTCACATTAAGAAACACACAATTAATTGATTAATTAAATTACGTGCTTATGTCCAGCATCTCTTTCATAAAAAGCTTCGTCGCTTGTTAAAGTATTGAACAAAAAGCTCGAAAGAAGAACAATCCAATGGAAAACTCCAACCTGTTCCATCTGAAGTGGACTCCAACCACGCCATCTGAAGTGAACTGCTACATAATAAGTATCGTGAAGAATAATGTCAATAAAGAAGTTGGATAGAACTACGCCTGTTAATCCTCCTACTGTAAATAAGAAAATGAAATACAGGCTTCATAAAGAGGCTGATGTGTATTGGATTTGAGTTCCATGATAGGTTGCTAATCAGCCGAAAATTTTTAATTCCCGTAGGAATTGCAATGATTATTATAGCAGATGTGAAATAGGCTTGAGTATATACCTACTGTTTAGATTCTATATTATTTTTGAAATCCTGGAATCACACAACCCGTATCCAGAAATCTTTGAGAAACTTGGATAAATGTTTCCTGAGCTAGAAGTGGTCTTTCTGGATACGTCGCCTTTAAATACGCCTAGCAAGTTCGGAATTTTGAAAAGCTTTTCCCATACAGAATATATTTTCGGTTTTAAATCGAATTTATATGTATCTATTGCTGGCCTTCGATCTCACCTTGATGTCATCTACCCATCGTATTTTAGGTCTTCTCCGTGGAGGCTTATGATCAAGTGATATTCATCCCAGAATTGCTTTGGTCCATCTGTCGTCACATCGCCTTACTATAGTGGCCTGCCCACCTCCATTTCAATTCCTTCACCTTTCCAATGATGTCACATACTTTCGCCTATTCTCTGATCCATGTGCAGTCTGTCTGTCCGTCTGTGCAGTCTGTGTGTTCTGTCCCGCTTTGTAATGCCAAGCAAACACCTTTCCATTCCTCTCTGTGGTACCCGTAGTTTTTGAACTGACTGTGATGTGAGTGTCCATGTTTCACTTTCGTATGTCAGAACAGACAGCCCGCACCAATCAAAAAGTATTGTCTTAAGGTCAAGTTTGTTCTTAAAAACAATGTCCAGCCTGCCAAATACCTGCCAGCCACAGTTAACAGACTGTTCCACTTCCCAGGATATTTGTCATTACATTGCTACCATTGTCATTACTACCACCGTCCACCACTTTTAAATCGCTTCCTAAAATAGATATTCTTTAGTTTTCAGCAAATTTGTTGAATATGATCTGACTCTTCTTCAGGTTTATTTTCAAGTCAAATGGTTGTCCATGTGTTTTTGTAGTTCAAATGGGTCTTCTGACAGGAAAACGATATTATCTGCAAATCTAAGATGGCTTAAGTATGCACCATTTTCCGGAAGTATGCACCAATCCGGACTACGGAATACCTCTTCAAGGCTGGCTCAGAAAAGAACAGGCGATATTGAGTCAGCCTGCCATACACCCCTTTCTATATTAATTTTAACTTCAAGATCATCCATTGAACTATCACTGTAGCTTAATCATGTATGGATCTCAGTAGGTTCACATAGGCTCTGTCTATCGCTTGGTTAAACAATGCATCCATTATGACTTGCTTTGATATTGAATCAAATCCATTTTCAGAGTAAATATAAGCCAAGCACAATAACATGGTCTATTCATTGTGCCCTTCTATGACCTGGATAACCTGGATATGATCCATTGTACTGAATCCTCTTCTGAATCCTGTTCGCTCTCTTGGTTGTCATTCTGTGTTCTTAATAATCTTCTAGATACTCTCTTAGTGAAAACCTTGTACAATACTGACAGGATTATTGGGCGGTATTTTTTTAAATCTTTCTGTGTTCCTTTCTTATGATGTCACTTCAGCATTTTTCCATAGGTTTTCCAATTTTGCCAGTATTTTATGTAAAGTTCGACGGCCAACTTTTAACATTTTAACCGCTACACCATTCTTTCCTGGAACCTTTCCGTTCTTCATCGCATATATATGATTTCGATGTATCTCTGACTTCATTAGCCATTTTTGATAACTGATTTCTATTTAATCTTACTTTTAAATAAAACCGATCCTTCTCTAGCAGACGTTTGACGATATTGGAAACATTTGGCATATTTTAACTTTTATTTGAAATAATTATTTTTTACAATTTTGTCTTTACATGACCCTCTGATGAAACAGCAGTTTCAATAATCAAAGAATCCCAATTCCAGTTTCAATACCGACTACTATATCCTCCAAAGCATTACGGGATATCGGTAATATAGATACCTTTAGTTAAAATACCTTTTTCTTACTTGTCAAACGTCTGCGATGAAAGATTTTCTTCGATGTTGATGCTGTTTTTATGAACGGGTTCTTCTGATTAGTTCATCTTGAGCTTTCTAAATTTTGTATTTAAAGGTGACATTTGTTTAATAAATTTCATATTCACTGGGTTGAACATATTCCGTGTTCCGCATTAGTTAATGAAAAAATTTCCTTTAAAGATTGTAGGCCTGAATTTCAAGCATACTCTTTTTACTGTACAAATGCTTGATTTCTGAGAGAAGCCATAAAAGTTCGCTGTAATATCAATATTTGTAGTAAATATGTGTCTCAAGAGTCCAGCAAATCATCATGGAACGCTTAACATAAGAGCAACGCCTGCAAATTATCGAAATTTATTATCAAAATCATTGTTCTGTGTGCCAAACTTATAGAGCACTTCTGAACGTATTCGCCGAATTATCGACAAATTCCGAATGCATTCTACGCTGCTCGATATTAAAACAAAAATAAGACAAAAACTCTGCGTTCCGAAGAAAATATCGCCGCTGTTGCTGGCAGTGTTGATGAAGGTCCAAATTTATCAATTCGTCGCCGTTTGCAGGAAGTTGAACTTTGGTATTCGACTACGAGGATTATTTAATACTGAATTTACATGGTGTTGATCTGGAGGAGATGTGGTTGCAACAGGACGCTCCACATATCATACAGCCAATGCAACAATCGATTCATTGAGGGAACAATTAGATGAAAAAATTATTTCGAGGAACGGACCGGCTAATTGGCCACCAATGTCATGTAATTTAACGCCTTTAGATTATTTTCTTTGGGGTTATGTTAAATCTTTGGTCTTTGCCGATAAAATAGCAACTACTGATGCGTTCGAAGCCAACTTAACTCAGACAATTGCACTCATATGACCCCAATTGAATTTTTGAATAAAAAATAATTATCGATTTTTTACTTTATTTTAAAACTTTATCATAAATAATATTGATGAGCGATGCGAAAATCTTTTTCAACAAATTTGTTACAACTAATTATGAATGAATTAAAATTCTTTAAAAAATCACATGACAACGAACGCGCCGCAATTGGCTGCCATGTTTGTGACGTCACAATAGTAAAGTGTTTTCACGTCAGTACTGTCAACGGCTTCTACTTGTATATATACCGTCAAAATTATTGTTGGTTAAGTGTAAAATAAACTATTATCTGTTCCTAATTTAGTTCAGTAATGGGTGACAAAGGGTTCATAAAGGTTAATTCTGATAATATACCTGCTGTGGATATTTTTATGGTCAGAAATTTACTCAAAAATGACATTCGGTTCAATTCAGCTGAAGTTCGAGGTGTTAAAGAATCTATGTGAGATTTACAAAAATAGAATAATAATGTAAATGTAAATAAGAAACAAAATATTTCTATTAAATATAATTAAACTATTTGTAGGGTGTCACGAGAAAGATACGGTGACAAGGCTATAGCTTTTGTTCAACTTAACCCTCAAAAATGGCATTTGCATGGTAAATTGACGTGTATGTCCAGAACATAAAGTTCGGAGTAAAGTTTATAATATACATATAATGCTTATAAAAAATAATATAAATCATAATTAAAAAAACAAAACACATACACACTGTTTAAATCACTAATTTTAATTCAATAAAAAATTCTCTGTTAAACATACATAATAAAACCTCCCCGAACTATTGTTCTACAATCTACAGTAGATTATATGTAAACTACATTAATAATCAATTCAGAATAAAAACAATCACTACCCAAAACTACATATATATTTGTATAATTGCATAATAGTTTGATTGCTTTCATTGAAGTTTGCAATACTTTTAAAACCACACCGATTCTTCAAACCACCACACTAAATTCTATTAACAATATTTTCAAAAAGAATCCACCCATAATACATTATTGCTTTAACTAAGGAATACAGTACTTTTAAAACGATGGGGATTTTTCGCCTTACATATTTTACAAACCACCACATTAGACTCTTGATTTAATAATATTTGCAAATCTAAGTAAATCTGGATGCTAACTAACTCTAATGCATGACGTGCCAGGGATTTCCCGAATAAGATCCACCAAACCATTTTCCCAAATCGTGAACAACACTAAATATTTTAATTGTTTTGTTTTATTTAGGATAGAAATACACCATTTCCTTTACTATTTGCTTGGATAGTAGGTTTGCTTTTCATTTTCTCTTTTTTGCCTACTCCTTCAGATGTTTGTTTTTATCCCATGGAAAACTGCATTGCCAGTCCTTAATTTAACTAGTTGATATTCATCCAACTGATCACATAAATTTCTGTACGCTTCTACCATCTACAAATTAGATTATCCTGTAAAACTTTTATATACAGTTTAAAGAATTTTAAGGCGCAGATAAGCAGAGCTTGTGACGTAACCGTGCCACGGTGGTGCCACACTGATGGACCATAGAGATCGCTCAGCTCAGGAAGAAATGTAACAGGAGAAATGTTCAAAGAAATCGTAGGACGGACCAACAGGGAGCAGTGCAAGCCTCACAGGATTATAGCTCGTAATGTCATCAAATTCTCTCATCAAATGAAACAAAAGGAAGGACTTCTGCAGTCAACTTGACCGAAACCCGTGGGGTACACTCTGCAGGATAGTGGTTGGCAAGCTGAGGAAGAACCAAGGCGAAGCAGTACCTAAAGACAGGAAGACCCTACTACAAATAGTAGCAGCGCAATTCCCAAACGGAGAATTAGGAAGACTTATTAGCACACAAGAAGAGGTGCGCCTATTCCAACTGGAGAAACTTCAAGTGGTTGTAACAAGACTTGAAACTGATAAAGCCCGTGGACCTGACGGAATTCCAAATGAGGTATTGAAGATTACAGCGCTACATAGACCTGAACTACTTCTTGTTATGTTCAACGACTGCCTAAGGGAAGGGTATTTTCCTGAGCCGTTGGAAAACAAAAACTAGTACTTATACAAAAGGTAAAGGGCGGGACCCCAAAGACCCATCTTGTGCCTACAGACTACTGGGGATGCTAGATACTACGAATAGAATGGAAACATCTCTCGATAAAAAAGGGAAAGTCAACCTTGGATGCAATTCAGGAGATACAATTAGAAGTGAATAAGGTATTCAATTTGCGACCTAACCCCGGCGTCTTCTGTATCGTGATTACCCTGGATATAAAAAACGCGTTTAATCCAGCAGGTTGGGAAAATGAATATAAATCGCTTGAAGGAAATATCCCCTAGGTAGTGAAACTAGTTACTTAGAAAGAAGATAGCTGCTGATAGAAACACAGGATGCCAATGTAAACATCGAACTGACATCCGGTATATGGCAGGGGACAGTGCAGGGAGGCACACAGTAGAATAGACAGTATGGCAACCTGTTGCGCCTACCCCTCCCAGAAGGGGTAAAAATGGTGTGTTATGCCGATGATTAGCCATGGTGGTTGTAGCAAACACCACGGAGGAATTGAATTGGAAACGCAAAGAAGCGCTAGAAATAGTTGTACAGTGGGTAAAGAGCAGAGACCTCAAATTTGCTCATCAAAAAACGGAAGCGGTAATAATTACAAAAAGGCGTAAGTATAAACTACCTCAACCTGAAATCGAGAGGCATGCCATCAAGTTCCAAGAGAACTTTCGTTATCTAGGTGTATGGATTGATAAAGAATGGAATTTCCGAGAACACTCCAAGAACGTGTCAACCAAAGCAGGGAGTGTAGGCTTAGCTCTCCAACAGCTAATGCCAAATATTGGAGGGCCAAAACCGGAATGAAGGGTGTTACTAACAAACGTGGTATACATCCATGAGTATCACGGCAGCAGATCCATCCGTGCTACTATATGGATCTCCAATGTGGGGGCACCAAACACGTATCACCACAATCAAGAAGAATATGGAGCTCGTCCAAAGAAAAATGGCATTGTTAGTGGATATCGAACAATATCAACAATTGCAGCTCTTGTCTTGTCTGGTGTTCCACCCATTTGGCTGCTAGCCAAGGAAAGGTCGAAACATGGAGGAAACAAAGGCAAGTTATCGACAGCAAATAGACTACCGACAGCAGATAAGAGAAGGAGCACACAGGGAATTAATACGAGAGTGCCAAGCTGAATGGGATGCATACCCAAAGGGCAGGTGGATCCACATATTGATACCGGGGATTCAGAAGTGAAGACAGCGATGGCACGGCTGCCTCAATTGTCAGTGCCGCGCATACCAATTGGGACGCACATAGACATAAAATGGAATTAGGAACCATATTCCAACCTGAGAACATGACTTTTCAGATGATGGAAAGTCAGAAAAAATAGAACATTTTGGGACATGGGATGGGACATGAGAAGACTTTTCATATACGATTACTTTCCAAATTGGTAGTCGAATTTTGTTCTTGTCTAGTCGCGCTTTCTTGAATAATATTATTCGTATCCTACAAAATAGACGATCCTGTAAAGCTCTCTCATTGTTACAACCCTCGGTTGTGTTGCTACATGTAGATTCTTTGCGGACACACAAGAATATTCTTTCCTACAAATTTGGCACGTTAATTTGTTTTCCCTACATTAAATTAATGCAAGAATTAAATAATATAAATAAAAGTTATAAAAGCGAATGCAAAAAACATAAGGAACCCTAATCTAATTTCAATATTTTATTGTGAACTTACCTTTGAGCCTCTATATCTTTATGCAAAGATATATGATTATAACATCGAAAACAGCACCGAAAGTTTAAATAGCAATTAAAACCAGGTATATTTTCAAATCGCTAGCAAATGGACAAATGCGTTCAAAGATATAGGTTTAGAGAGAGCGCGAAAATAAATTTCGGTGCAACTTTCGAATTGTTCCGAGCCAACCCGATATTGGTGATACTGGCCTTCGTTACGTAATTGCCGTTACGATTGTGACATAACATATGTTCGGGTTTTTTCGGGAACTGTCAGCGTGTCATCGGTACTAGGTTTAAAAATGTATTTTCAATTTGATATAACTTTTTAATTGTAAAGAAAAAATTAAAAATACTTTTGTTATAAAACTTATATATGATCTTTCTATTTCTATTTATGACAAAAAATAATTGTTTAAAAGCCCAATTGCATAAAAAAGTGGTCAGAAAATAAATTGACAGAATGCGCTTGATGAGTTGTCGCGGCGGACATTTGTCCGAAATTGTTTCCGAACATTAATGGCATCCAATGTTATTTCATATAAAATAAATAGTTTCATGGCGTCCGATTTGGTTGTTGTTTTATTTGAATTTAAAGTTCGGATGCATTTAAAAATCACCCTATATTATACCAAAAATTTTATATCATTTTATTTATTGTCTGTATAAAAATGTATGAATCTGATAACACGCAATCAAAATGTTTCATATTCAATACAGAGCAACGAGTTGTTTTTACAAAAGAATTAACATTTTTTTTCTCTTACACAGCAACCCTTGTCCTCCCCCAACTTTCTTGTACCCCCAACACCTCATGAATTATGCATCAGGTTTACCGATGACCTTTGAACCTTTCGATTTGTTGTTTCTCGATTTTTTTTCTTCAACAGTCGGCTTTTGGCAAAATATTCCTCCGGTATACAAAAGGGGATATGCGGCGAAATTACCGGGGATTTCGCTAAAGAGGTTCGGTTTTCCGTACGATGTTTGAATAGAGATATAAAGTTTAACTTGTTCGAAAGGACGAGGAAAAAAATACAGCCGTGTTTTTATTTCAATCAAGATGAGAAATCTTATATTTTTCTTTTTGAGAAATATGATTGTTTCGAAAGGGGAAAGATAATGATATAAATATTTAAATCTTTTTCCCCGGCAATATTTGTGTTTTATAATGATTTGGTTTCATTTTGATAATTTAACAGTCTCTGGAAAAAAAATGTTTATTTTATTTTTCTAAATACAACTGGATGTAAAAAAATTGTAACCTGATTTTCAAAGTGTAATAAAGTTTTGACAAACAATGAAATGAAACTATTTAATCTTATGCACTGATCGTTGTTTTCAAAACAAAAACAGTTGTATTATTTGTCATATCAAAATGTCTTCAGAATAAGTCTTAATCGGAGAGCAGCAGATTAATTAAGTAGAGAGCAGTTAAATTTTCGGGACTTGGTAGAGAAGCGGTTGAAAATAAACCTCGTTCAGGAAAACCTTCCACGTCAGTCGATGAAGTAAACAGCAAAAAAAAGCCAAAATCAAGAATATTGTACTAAGTGATCCCAGGCATAGTATTAGAGAGAAAACGTCCAGTTTTGTTTAAAAAAAACACCATTCTACCTACCATGTAAAAATTCTCCTTAACCTCAGGTATATCGTGGTATGCTTTATCTTGTCTTCCCTGTTGGTTCAAAATCCATCATCACTTTTATCAGGTCTGTAAATATGAAACCAGAATTTGTCCATACATAGTTATACATAATTGCTGCCAATATAGTTAACGTCAAAGCGTGTCATTGGCGCCATTTCCTTGTTGATATCTGATAAAGATTTTCAACTCATAACAATACAAGTTTCATACAACAGCATAGATTGTAATAGCCTTGAACATGTTGAATTTTGTGCCTAGAAACTACGATTTGCGGACAGCTTTGATTTTCTGACCATTTGAAGAAAACTGCTGCAGAATCACATCGAATGCTTGTCAAAGCTTACGGTGAGCGTGCTCTTGGTAAATCACAGTGCTTTGAGTGGTTAAAAAAATTCGAAAGTGGCGATTTTGACGTAAGAAAGGAAGAACGTGAAAAACCAACTCAAACGCAACAACTCGCGAATCATTTAAATATGACAAGAGAAGGCGTCTCTATACGTTTGAAAACCATCGACACGATCCATAAGATGAG
Source organism: Cosmopolites sordidus (assembly GCA_031761425.1). Classification (NCBI taxonomy): domain Eukaryota; kingdom Metazoa; phylum Arthropoda; class Insecta; order Coleoptera; family Curculionidae; genus Cosmopolites; species Cosmopolites sordidus. Next base: position 16,193 of record JARFXV010001440.1, read on the forward strand.
AAAATGGGTTCCACATGAACTGAATGAAAGACAGCAGGAAAATCGAAAAACCACTTGTGAAATGCTGCTCGCCGGGTACAAAAGAAAGTAATTTATCCATCAAATTAGATAAATTTTGTGACTGGTGATAAAAAATGGATATATTTTGAAATTCCTAAGCGTAGGTCAAATCGCTAAGCACGGAAGACAATGATCTGTGTTTGGTAGGATCAGAAGGATGTGACCTATTACGAGCTGCTAAAACCTGGGTAAACCGTTAATACTGAATGCTACTGACAACAAATGTTCGATTTGAATCAAGGTTTGAGTGAAAAATGACCCGAATGTCAAAAAAGGCAACACAAAGTGATTTTGTTTCATGATAATGCTTCGATACACACAGCAAAACTGGCCAAGGAAACGATTGAAGCGTTTAGTTGGGAAATACTTTCGCATGTGGTTTACTCACCAGACTTGGCTCAGTCCAATTACTACATATTTACATCGATGCGACACCCAGTTGCTGAGCTTCACTTCATACGAAAATTTACGAAAATGGTTCAATGACAATGAAAATGGTTTGCCTCGAAGGAGCAGCAGTTTTTTTGACATGGCATTAATAAATTGTCAGACAGATGGGAAAAAATCTATAGCTAGCGATGGGCAATACTTTGTAATATTTTTTATCATTTTCATTCAATAAACGTGTATTTTTATACAAAAATTCCGGTTTCATATTCACATACCTGGTAGAACATCTTGTCCAACTCTTCGAATATGGCTTAGCCACCTTACCTTTACTGCTTTATACTTTTTAAAAAGTCCTTAATCTTCGAGTTTGGTCAATCCTTACCCTGTTTTTACAAATCATCTTGCCTTTTCTCCACTCCGCAGTACATATTTCTGCCTTATAAAAATCCTCCTCAACTTCAGCTTGATCGTGGTGTACTACGTCTTGCCCTCACGGTCAGTTCTCGTTCCATCCTAACCTTTAGAACTTCATCTTGTCCAGCTCTTTGAACATATATTAGCCACCTACCTGGTGTTTTATACTTTTAAAAATATCCTCACCTACTAATGTCATTTCGGTTATCTCTTTTGATTCCATTTTCCATCTGTATGTTATGTTTTATTGCTCTTTATTCATTTTAATCTTACTCTCATTGCTCCTTCGACTAGATTTTTACAATTGTCGTTTTACAATTTTCCGAGAGTATTGTTTTATTTTCTTTCTGGTGTTTCCTAACCTAAACTAATTAATTGTTTTTTTATTTTAATCCATCTTTCTTCTAAACTCATTCACTCCACAACCTGCTGTTACTTTTTCCCACCTCGACAATGTTTTCTTTAATGTTTGCACTGAAATTTATACCAAAATTATATTTTATGTGTTAGTCATTATAAACACTTTCTAATTTAAGTATTATAAAGAAAGTGTTAAATATCCGCCATCCACAGCGCCATCAGGCGTCTCCCAAGACCGGTTCCTGGTCTTAAGCCGTCATCAGTTGGGCTCAAGCCGGACACATGAAGAGCGGATGAATGAACGGCTAAAGCCATGACCATATAAATTGGCCATGTCAAATGGAGGCTGCAATCACATGCAACCACGCCATCCTGCGGTAAACGGTCGCAGCAGCCAGACTGTGCGAAACCGTTCGGGCCGTCTTACCTCGGGTAAGTACCAGGTATGATCAAAAAATTGTGAACTGCGCTCGTGGAGAAAAGTATTAAAAAGCTAAGGAAGTTCATCCGTGCTCCACGTCGTGCTTTGCCATTCCTTCATCCGCCATCCAAGCGTCTCCCAAGCTCAGGTGTCCGGCTTGAGCCCAATTGATGATGGCTTAAGGCCAGGAACCGGTCTTGGGAGATGCTTGCTGGCACTTTGGATGACGGATGAAGGAATGGCAAAGAGCACGACGTGGAGCACGGGTGAACTTCCTTAGCTTTTTAATACTTTTCTCCACGAACCCAGTTTTCCATATATATATATATATATATATATATATATATATATATATATATATATATATATATATATATATATATATATATATATATATATGCGCAAATAAAGAATATAAATAAAAAAAGTTGTAATTAGAGTTTGAACACGAAAGGAGAGGAGAAAAAAAGGCCTCAAAACAAACAAAATGATTTATGGGGATTTGCGTGCGTTTCCTTTGCGGTCGCCTTTCTCAGTTTTAATTCGTCTTAGACGCCTTCATACAACCATTTATTTATGTTGTTTTAACACCCCCACCCCCCTATCATAAATTTTTATGAGGGTTATTTTGGCACGTGCAATCCCCATACGTTAGAAGGGGAAGCAACGTGTCGTGGGATGATTTTTTTTGTTGATTTATTTATTTTTTAATGCGAATTGCAGATGGTAGTTGGTGTTTTTAATATCCTTTATGCCTAATGATGACTAAATTCGAAGCCAGGACAATCAAAATATATTGTGAAGTGACTTTTTTTTGCGAAGGCAGTTTTTTTCAACTTCCGATGAGGCATAAAATAAATACAAGTGTAAACATAAAATAATTTTATTACCAGGAGTCGAGTACCATCAAAGTTACTTTTCCACATAGTGACCGCGAAGATTGAGATATTTGTCTTACCGCGAAGATTGAGACATTTGTCTTACCGGTGAAGGAGCTTAAGAAATAGAGAATTAGTTGATAAATCATCCAGAACGCTTTGTTACTCACTACCATGTTGGAGAAATGCAAATGGCTTTAGGAAAGGACGAAAGCGGAAGGAAAAGGACGAAAGAAATGAAGGAAAAAAAGAGCTAGAAACGTAAAAACAGGTAAAACAGTTGGAAACAATAAAAATAGAACCAAAAAGCGACGAGCCAAGAAGAGACAGTCTTCTGATGATACGTCTGATGATGACTCAATTTTGACCCACCAAACCTCTACTGACGAAGAAGACAGTGACAATGATGACACTGAACGCCTTGTTTGTCATAAAAGCTTTTCCCAGGATAAAAAGGGCGAGAAATGGATAAGATGCACCAAATGTTTGCAATGGATGCATGAGGATTGCGTTGTCTATTCAGGACCTAAATTTATTTGTACTATGTTTCTGGAGACTTAAAATTTAGACTTAAAACACGACCATCCGGTGGGATGGGATATATATATATATATATATATATATATATATATATATATATATATATATATATATATATATATATATATATATATATATATATATATATATATATATATCTAATGTGTGTATATATATTATATCTAATATTTTCAGTGATGGTAGATAATGTTTCTAAATTATTCCGGGTGTCGATCCGTTGATTCTGTGAAGAGTCCCAACGTTTCGCCAAAATCTCAATTGGCATTTTCAAGTGTTGTCCGCTTCGACTGAAGAGAACTGACGTGCAGGGGTCGTTACGCTCGGTCTTATAGCCGGCCGACGATTGCACAGGTTGTATCCCGGTAGTTCGGGATTATTCGCGGCGCTCGGCAATGCTGTCGGGCGTCCGTTTATTGATTTTTCTTCCTCGTCGCCACGTTGCCGCTTTTCTTCTTTTTTCAGAAGGGATTTCCATATTTTGGAATGTTGCGAGCGTCGTTTCGCGTATTCAGCTCACCTCTTTCTTCTATTTTAAGGGCTTCTCTGATTAGTCGGTTCTTGTAATTTTCAATATTGCCTATTTCTTTGGTTATTACTTCAAAATTAATTTTATGTTCAGTTTCTAGATGGTTCTGAAACAGAGCGAAAGTGGTTTGTTTGTTTTTTTACGTTGTTTTTATGTTTTTGTATTCTGGCCTAGATTCGTCTGTTTGTTTATCCTATGTGCGTTTTGTTGCACTCGTAAGAAGATATGCTCTATACCTCATGATTTTCCAATCTAACTTTGTCTTGGGTTTTTTAGGATGTTTGCGACAGTTTTGTGCTGCTTGTAGACTGTTCTAATCTAATGTTTTCTTATTAGCAGGTATGGCTCTATTGTTCTTCGTGTTTGGGTTTACTGACGGTGAATGGCCTTCCAGATACAATTTTCTGAATATGCATTTTGTCTAAAGACTTCTTGGATTTGAGAAGGATGATGATGAGATTTAGCGTTGAGGTATCGGTATTTGGTTTTCTATACACTGTGTATTTGAGTGTTCCGAGTTCGAGTGAGGTGGATTTCGTTTAATTGGGTTAGGAAGTTGTTTAGAAGTTCATTTCCGTGAGGCCATATAATATAGATATCATCTACGTAACGATTTCAAAGTTTAGGTTTTAAAGGAGCGCTGGCCAGTACCTTTGTTTCGAAGTCTGTCATAAAAAGGTTGGCTAAAACGGGTGATAGAGATGATCCCATTGGGGCACCGTCGGTCTGTCTGTAGATCTACTGGTTTGAGGAAAAATATGTATTCTTCAGGCAGTGTTAGGAGAGTTTCCCCACATATGTGTAAAGTCTTTGTTCGTCGAAATTAGCCCCAGAATCTCGTCTATGGGGATACGTGGATATAGTGAGAAAATGTCCAGACCTGGCAGTATGTCTGTATCCTCTTTCCTTTCTTCCTTAATTACTTCCTTCATTAATTATCCTTATCAAATGTTCTTAGTTTTGAACTTAGGAATCGGCAAGTTTGATGCTTGGTTGTATACTTGCTAGATATTTTCCAAATTTTGTGCTGGAGAGCCGAAGGCACTTATGATGTAATTTTTTAACTCAAGTTCTGTGTTTTGCTTCCTCCAGCCAAGAGATCGTTCATTAGAATGAAAGATATTGTATTTACTTTCATCTGAAAATTCTCCTAACAATTAGTTTTATCGACATACTGGTTTGCGAACTGCAAGCGCTTTTTTGGGTTGACTTTGTTAATGTACAACTCCCTACGGTTTTAGCACTAATATCTTTATTATCCTGTTCTCTAATCATTGAACTAATTTCCGATGCTGCGGTATGACGATTCTTTTTAATTGGCTAATTATTTTTTTTCTTTTCAATTCCGTAATTTAGATGGTCGCCCTGTTCGTGGCATATTTTGAAAATTGTCGCTATTGTTAAACCTTTTAATAACACTACGAACAGTGCAACGACTTTTTCTCACTACGTTCTTAATTTCAGAATATGATTTACCGTCACGATGCAGATTCAATATTATTTTTCTTTCACTCACTGTAGTTTCCTGTCCTTTACGAACCATTTTATTTAAAATTATTCGACCAATCAGAAGGCTACGCGAAAGTAATATTCGAACACAATAAATATTTTTCCATAGGTCGAAACAAGTTTTTATCAGCGTCTTGCTTTAAAATAGTTTGCTTTAAAACGTGCCAATACTTTTGTCCATTGAATTTTTGACATTATATTCATTTTTAATTTATTTTACCTATTCCATCTGAGATTAACAATTTTTTTCTGCGAAAAAAAGAAATTATGGTTGGAGGTATAAAATAATAATTTAATTTATATATATATATATATATATATATATATATATATATATATATATATATATATATATATATGGCTATCAACCCCAAAGTATTTGCTTTCAAAAGGATAACCAAGACAATTGCAAAGAACTTGCGAACTACTAAACCGTCCTGAGCCATTAAACAAATTACCAACACTATACCCTAAGCAAACAAACACAGATTCATTACCATCGAATGAAAATGAAATAATTAGGCAAATCAAGCGACCTAAAAATTAAAAAGGTTCTGGTGAAGATGGAACCACTGCTGAACTTTTGAAGTCCACTGGTCCAGGTACAATCAAGGAAAAAACCAAAATTTTACAAGAAGTTTAGCGAACCGAATGGATTTCAGAAGATTGGAAAGATCCTCCAATCTATCCACTACATAAGCAAGGAGATAGAACGGATGTAAACAATTACAGAGGGATACCTCTTCTCCCAGTTTGTTACAAGATTATGTATCTCAATGTCTATTAGACAGAGCAGAGGGACAGTTAGAGCCAAAAAAATTGGTGAATATCAAGCAGGTTTTCGATCGGGCAGATCCTGCCCTGAACAGATCCTGAATATAAAGTTGATCTTAAGACATCAAAAACTGTAGAATAAAAATCTCGTTTGTACATTTGTGGATTTCAAAAAAGCATATGATTCTATTGACCGTAAATTTTTATTCCAAATCTTGAAAGAACAAGGATTATTAAACAACACTAACTAATTATTACAGCAACACTAACTAACACAACATCAAAAGTTAAATGAATGGGTGGCATCTCAGAGCCTTTCGAGATTAAACTGGAGTGAGACAAAGAGATGGACTCTCGCCACTGTTATTTAACTGTATTCTAGAAAAATTAATACAGGAGTGGCGTGAAAAAAAGTCGGCCCTGAATATTGACCAGCCCATTAAACTGGGGAGAACCAACATCAAAATTGATTGTCTGGCGTTTACTGATGATCTAGCAATCTTGACTCAAGATATATTAACGGCACAAAAACAGAGTGAAATCCTAAAAGAAACAGCACGAAAGGTAGAACTCCAAATTTCCTTTGAAAAAACACAATACATGACCTGCAACAGACATTTCTAAGAACACCATTTCAAAAAACAAAATATGGTAACATCAGTCATTTGTATCTTTGATTTTTCGTTGTTTTTATTTTATTAAATCTGCACATAGAGGCCAAGTAAAGTTAATTGTGAAAGTTAGATATCAACATGTCTGGTTCTAGAAGATATCTAAGTGGGAGCGAAAAACGAAAGAGAAAGAGGAAGTCTGAAGAAAAAAATAAAAATGAGCTAAAATTAGTCAGTACTTTAAGAATGATGACTTTATTGATAAAAAAGCGAGAGAATAGTGCTCCGAAAGTGAAGAATTATAGGTAACAGTAACTATAAGTAACAGTGTAGCAGATGCAGCACTCGACACCAGTGTATATCCAGATCCAGAACAACCACAGCAAAGTACAAGCAAAAATCAAAGTGCTTCATATTTTCCTGTGAACAATATTGCATCTTCACCATATATTACTGATAAGGGTAATTTTAAAAAAAATATATGATCAAATGAAATGGTTCGTGATCGAAAACGGATATTATAAACCTAAGGGTTCTTTCTTAAAGACACTGACAATAGATCTTTCTTAGAAAAACATTACTATATTGTTTCCAAGTCTGACGTGAAACTTCAACGTACATGGCTATCCTATTCCTTAATACTTCAAAAGGCGTATTGCGAACCATGTTGGTTATTCGCAAATCGGGCATCTAAAAAAATACAAAATGTTTGGATGGAAGGCTATGACGACTGGAAACATTTTATATACGCCGTAGAAAGACACGATTTACCCAGATTCTTGTCTTATGTATCAACAATGGTGGCTACATGGAATACTAGATGAAGAGCAAGAGTCCATGATCAAAAAATCTTTCTGGCGCAAAATACTCTCTAGACTCCTTGATGTTACTCTGATACTTTCAACGTAATAATTTAGCCTTTCGTGGCCACAGAGAAAACGCAGATAGCAATAATCCCAGTTCCCGTTAAATACGATCCAATTTAAATATTGTTAAATAAAGCAAAGGACCAAATAAAATACTTTAGTCCAAAAATACAAAATGAGCTCATTTCTGTTCTGGTTACTCTATCATATTTGATACGACTCAAGATATTTCAAAAACAGATCAAATGTGTGAACTTTACCGTTATTGTATGATCGAGAAAGACGAAAATAGAAACCCAAAGGCGCTCGTCATTTTAAGGATTTCATGAAGCTTAGGACCAAACTTCCTTAACAATGTCCAAACAAATTATTAAATCCATAAATGACAAAAATATACCTCTAAATAAATGTCGAGGACAAGGATATTATGGTGGAGTTCAAAAACTCATAAAATATATCTGATGCTCATAACTTAAATCTGGTACTTAATGATACAGAAAGAGAGGTTATTGATATGCAACATTTTTTTGAAATAGTTCAACAAATTTATAATTTTTTTGGGCATAGTAATAAAAGATGGAATATCTTATCAAGTTTTATATCTGATAAACAAATCTGATAAAGTTTCTAAAGAAGAGATAAAGAAATCTGATAAAGTTTATCAGATTATATCTGATAAAGTCTTCAACTTCGATAACATTAAAAACATTGAATCCTGCTAGATGGGCAGGATTTTATGATGCTATTTTTGCATTAAATTTCGGTTTGTTGAAGTCGAAAAAGCGCTTACAAAAACAATTATTTTAAATTGCAAATCAGATGAAAGAAATGAAGCTATTTCACTCAAGAAGAAGATCGAGAACTATAATTTTATTATGTTATTGGTTTTCCATTGCAAAATTCAACAAACTATCGATGCAGCCTCTAAAGCACTTCAGTCTAAAGCCACTGTTGAAATTCAAAAACTATCGTAGCATATCACGGATTTGCAAACCTGAAAGATCTTCAAATGCCTCAAAACGTTTGAAAATATGTCTGGAAGAACTGGAAAGGTATAGACATGAATTTGAAAATTTAAAAAAGGAAGCAAATAGTGTAGCAGAAAAATGGTCCATTAACTCCGAATTTTCTAAAACTCGTCAGAGGAACCTTCCTCTGACCTGAAGTTTCAGGTGAAATGGCGTTTCACCTAAAACGCCATTTTGACGGACTTTGCGAAGATGATGTGTCGATCCTTAATGCGTCTCAAAGATCCGGAAAGTTTGTTCAAAGTGCACATATTTTATCGAGTATTGGACATCAATATTAATCTACTGAAATCTCGAAAAATCTATGGCTTCCCCGACACTTTTGGGGAAGAGAAAACTTGCAGAAAAGAATTTTATTAATAAATATCTTGTTAATATTGAATTGTTATTTCAATAAATTTATGTAATACCTATGGTTTTGAAAATCAAATTTATTAGATATTAAACTAAAATGCACACAATATTAGTAATACTATTGGGTAACTACTTAAGTGATTTGTTAAAATTAAATTACAAAGTGACGATTTTTACTGGGAGGACCAAGTATCCGTTTCGACTAAGAGTCCAACTCCGAATCGACACCCGAAATGATTTAGAAACATTATCTACCATCCGTGAATATATATATATATATATATATATATATATATATATATATATATATATATATATATGTAATAAATAGCATCCGTAGTAAATATCATTCCTACATCCTATATATGACAAAGTTGGTAATTTGGTTTGAGTCAAATCAGCTAAGCCAAATCAGAAAATTACCTACCATTCCTGATGCAACTTCAGTGAAGAAAATATTTTGGGAATTTGAATTAAAGACAAAACCATAAACGTATCCGAGGTCCTGATAATATCATCAGCTTTAATATCTCGCCCATCTCGAAAACAAAACTTTTAAAATTTTCCACTCGATCTTAAAAAGTTGCATCAAGAAGTCGAAACTGTTTGCGCCCAGTGCAAATTTGAGCAGGAAATTGCCGCAGGTAGTTTGAAACTTCCAGGTTTAGTTGGTCCTTGCTCATCTCTAGTTTAGATATTTCCAGGACATTTTGTTTTATAACTAGATTTACGAGAAGCTTAAAATTCCGATACGGTGTGGCTAGTGTGGGTTTTACTGGCATCGTTATACATACATAAAAAGATATTTTACATCATTCCATAACTTCGTTCGTTTGTCTTTTATTATATAATTATTTCTACTTAAATATATTTTACAACCAACAAGAATTTTCAAAGTAAAGATTGCTTTACTCCATTCTTCAGGGACATCTGGCGGCATGAATCCACATGCCAGCTACGTTCGGTTAGATGATATATATATATATATATATATATATATATATATATATATATATATATATATATATATATATATATATATATATATCATACGGCACGGATATTCATACGGACTATGAAAACAGAGGCCCGATTGCAAGAACTGTTCATCGAACTTGACAACATACATTGGGATATTATTGGGCTCTGTGAAATACGAAGGAAGGGTGAAGAGTTAATCAAACTGGAACCAACTGGACACGTACTCTACACTCGAGGTACGGAAAATGGCTGATGTGGCGGAATAGGATTCCTCATCAATCGAAAGCTGAAGGACAGTGTGGTAAAATTTGAAAGTACATCCGACCGATTAGCCCAATGCGTCATTCAGCTGAATAAAAAGGTTAGGCTTCAAATCGTCCAAGCTTATGCACCAACTATAAGCCATAAAGATGAGGAAATTGAGGAATTTTATGATGATGTGGCCCAGCTTTTATACAAGGAGAAATGTAGCTACAAAATCCTGATGGGTGATTTTAATGCCAGAATTGGAACAACAAGAACAGACGAAAATGCAACTGGCCCATATGGAACTGGTGAGCGAGACAATAGAGGTGACAGATTAGTTGATTTTGCTGAAGGACAAGAACTATATATTATGAATTCATTCTATAAGAAAAATATCAGCAGAAAATGGACATGGAAAAATCCATCTGGGCTCACAAGCGAAATTGACTACATCATGACCAACGATAAAACAATATTTACCAATTGTACTGTCCTTAACAATTTTAAGGTTGGAAGTGACCACCGAATTGTACGAGCAAGAGTTCGGATTGACTGTCGAAAAGAGCGCGAAAAAATGGTAAGATCAAAGAAGGGCAAGGTCGATTCTGGAAAACTGCTGGAGAGAGGAAGCGATTTTGAGATTGCTTTGTCAAACCGGTTTGCTGCGTTACAAGATCCAGAGGAGGTGGAAATATCAGTTTAATATGAAGAAATCGCCAATAATGTACTTCAAACGGCTGCTTCAATAGCACCAGAGGAAAAATGTCTCAAACAAACAAAAATCTCCAGTGAGACCATTGATTTAATGAAGAAACGGCGAGCAATGAGAAATGCAGGTAGTCCTTTTGGCAGGGTCGAGTACACTGAGCTCTGCAAAACTATAAGAAAACGTATCAGAGAGGACACGCGCCGATTCAATATGCAGCTAGTGCAAAAAACCCTAGAAGAAAACAAAGGAATTAACAAAGCTAAACAGAAGCTGAGAAACAAAAGAACGCAAATATATGCTTTAAAGCGTGAGGATGGCACAGTGTGCAGGACGCGTACCCAAATGTTAGAGATTGTCAGAAGGTTTTATTCCCAGTTATATGAAGATCAGAGCCAGTCAGGGACAGCAATACCCACGGAAGAACAATATATAATACCAGATATCCTAGTGGAGGAAGTAACAAATGCTATAGAATTGATGAAGAACGGCAAGGCTCCAGGAAAGGATAGTGTAACTGTCGAAATGCTAAAAGCTGGTGGTCGGACGTTACATAAAACACTGGCAAAATTATACTCAAAATGCCTCAAAGAACAAAAAGTACCTGACTTATGGAAAAATGCAGAAGTGATCCTTTTACATAAAAAAGGAGCACAGGAAGATTTAAAGAACTACCGTCCAATAAGCCTTCTATCAGTGATGTACAAAGTTTTCACTAAGATAATTTCTAATAGAATATTAAAAAAACTGAATGACGCACAACCAAGAGAACAAGCAGGATTTAGAAGTGGATTCAGTACAATGGATCACATCCAGGTTGTACAGCAGGTCATAGAAAGGCACAACGAATACACCATGCCAATGTGCTTGTCTTTTATCGACTACGAAAAAGCATTTGATTCCATCTCAAAGCATGCTATAATGGATGCATTGCTTAGCCAAGGTGTAGAGAGAGCCTATGTAAACCTATTAGAATCGATATATGATGGAGCTACAGCCACAATTCACCTTGATGATCTTGAAGTGGGAATTAATATAGAACGAGGTGTACGGCAGGGTGACGCAATATCGCCTATTCTTTTCTCGGCTGGCCTTGAAGAAGTATTCCGTAAACTGGATTGGGAACAGGATGGGGTAAAGATCAATGGTGCAAACTTAAACCATCTTAGATTTGCAGATGATATTATTCTCATTTCACAAGACCCAGAGGAGCTGCAAAGACGCATACAAGAACTGCAAAGGGCTGGCGAACCATTTGGCTTGAAAATAAACCTGAAAAAGAGTCAGGTTATGTTCAATAACTTCGCTCAGGACAGAAGAATTTCAGTTTTAGGAAGGGATTTAGAGATTGTGGACAGCTTTGTATATCTTGGGCAGAGGATTTCCATGGAGGGGAATACCGCCCGGGAGGTGGAACGGCGTGTTAAATATGGCTGGCAGGCATTTGGTAGGCTCAACATAGTGTTTAAGAGCAGACTCCCACTTTGCCTGAAAAGAAAAGTATTCGATCAGTGCGTTCTACCCGTTATGACATACGGAAGTGAAACCTGGACACTCACATCGCAATCAATTCAAAAACTTCGGGTGGCACAGAGGGGAATGGAAAGATGTATGCTCGGCATTACAAGACGAGACAGAAAGTCCTGCGCATGGATCAGGGAACAAACAAAAGTCTGTGACATCATTGGAAGAGTAAAACAGTTGAAATGGAGATGGGCAGGCCATATAGCGAGGCGATGGGACGACAGATGGACCAAGGCAATCCTGGAGTGGATACCGCTTGATCGCAAACGTCCGCGAAGAAGACCGAAAGCACGATGGACTGATGACATCGATAAGTATATTGGACCCGAGTGGCAGAGGAAAGCCCAGGACCGTGAAGGTTGGAAGCATGCTGAAGAGGCCTTCATCCTGCAGTGGATCGATACGGGCTGATGATGATGATGATGATATATATATATATATATATATATATATATATATATATATATATATATATATATATATATATATATATATATATATATATATAGTTATATATGTACATATATATATACATATATATATATATATATATATATATATATATATATATATATATATATATATATATATACATATATATATATATATATATATATATATATATATATATATATATATATATATATATATATATATATATATATATATCTATATATATATATATATATATATATATATATATATATATATATATATATATATATATATATATTGAAAGAACAAGGACTAGATCTGAAAACGCTGGCAATTATTAAAGCAACATTAACTAACACAAAGTCAGAAGTTAAATTCATGGGTGACATCTCAGAGCCCTTCGAAATTAAAACTGGAGTGAGACAAGGGGATGGACTCTCGCCACTCTTATTTAACTGTGTTCTAGAAAAAGTAATGCAGGAGTGGCGTGAAAAAAAATCGGCCCTGAATATTGACTAGCCCATTAAACTGGGGAGAGCCAACATCAACATTGATTGTCTGGCATTTGCTGATGATCTAGCAATGTTGGCTCAAGCTATATTAACGGCACAAAAACAGATTGAAATCCTAAAAGAAACAGCAGAAAAGGTAGGACTCCAAATTTCATTTGAAAAGACACAATACATGACCTGCAACAGACTAAGGACACCATTTCTAAAAACAAAATATGGTAACATCAGACGAGTCTCTCAATTGAAATATTTGGGTGAAATAATCATGGAAAATTGGTTGGAAAAAGCGGCCAATAAGGGTAGATGTCAAAAAATGGAAACGGCATTGAGACTTACATAAAATATTTATAACACAAAATGCCTATCTACATATGAGCCTATCTAAAACTGAAACATTACAACACAGTTATTAAGCCAGAATGCCTATATGGGGCCGAAACGCTCATTTTGAATAGAAAGAGGGACATCGAGGACATTGAAAAGAAGGAAAGAAAGAATATAAGAAAAATCCTAGGCCCCGAACAAATAAATAGCACAACATACCGACTTCGAGAAAACCAAGAAATCAAACAATACATAGATATACATAGCGATATCAGAAAAAAAAGACTAAGTTTTACGGACACATAAAATGGATGAATCCGAGTAGACTAACTAGATATATAGTCGAATTTTATGAAAATAGGATTAGAGCTAAAGTAGAAATAATTAAAGGGATTGCTGCAATTAAAGAGGACCTAAGATCAGCAAATATTACACAAAGTGAAATTCAGGATAGACGCTGTGTCAGACACAAGGTTAACATTTGGAAGGTTGGCAAGAGAGAAAAATGTAGGAAGACTGGAACAACTTCGTCTGACGAAATTTATATATTCAAATATCTCGAAAACGCTCACAAACATCAGGAAATGTTTGTCACTTTATGAGTATATTTTAATTATTTTCTTGTCGCTTATTTGAAATCCAATTCTAACTTGTTTTTTTTTTAATGATAATAGTGCTTCAATTTGGCATTGTTGCAAAGAGCATTTTTGTATAAGATAAAATATATTCACATATATTCCTAAGACAAAGTATTTCTAAAGTTGTTAACATATTTAATATATATCTGTCATAATTTCCGATGTTTTAATATTTGATTAGAAATCAATTATTTTAGAGAAACAAAACGTTATAAATAGTTAGTTTTTAGAATGAATCTTGGATTTTCACTGCTGTAATAGTGGAAATTATGTCAGTTGACGTACCCATTTTTGTGGAAAGTTACCTTATTCGTGAATAAGATATATTTGGAAAAGTTAGGTTCTTCTCTATTTTTTTCTTTCGCGCAGTTACAAAAATTCAAGGCTTCGTTCGAAATATTTTTGATTTATTTCTTGAAACAATTATATATGATACGGATGAAATTTATATTTCCTAGTTATTCTGTTCGCTGTAACTAGTTCAACCTTTACCTCGTTTCCTAATATGTGAATTTATAATTATATTTTTAATTACAATTAATTTTCTTTACTTATATCTCTTTTCTGCTTTTTAAATTTTTTTTTCGTAATCGACACATTCAGTTCTTTCAAATCGCTTTCAGTTGTATAAACGCTAATGCATTAGGATGACGTTCGGCATTGGGGAATCTTTCAGCATACATTCAACTTGTATGCTGACAGATGTGCAGATGTGCAAGTGATCAAATTTTGATCACTTGCGCACCAAACGTACATCATGTTTATCTATTATTCTCTAGAAAAATTAATTTTTGTTCTACTTTCTGTTCTAATAAACATCGCACCATTTGCGTGCTTTAAATTGTAATTGGATATTCACATTTCTTTTCAATAGTCAAAATAATAAATCATAAAAATATTTTTTTTCTATTTAATTATGAAAGAAATACACTTTTTTTTCTTTTAATCATATTAAACTGCATAAAAGCTATAGTAGGATAATATTTGAATTGAATTTTATAACGTTATTAATAAAACCTTAAAGGTGAATTCCATTAAAAACGAAATATTAAAAACAAAAATATAAAAATCTCGGAAATTATGACGGATGGGTATAGGACGTGTAAAAAAGAACAGAAGTATTTTGTCTTAGGAATATTGTAAAATAAAAAAAATTAGACATTTCATTAAAAAACTGTTTTTTTTTCTTTTATCTCAGTTATCCTGGATACCCTGTATAACGTAGACGAATTTTGTTGGCATTAGCAGTTAAGTCATAGTTTCACTGATATT
The DNA here is from genome assembly GCA_031761425.1 of Cosmopolites sordidus. Classification (NCBI taxonomy): domain Eukaryota; kingdom Metazoa; phylum Arthropoda; class Insecta; order Coleoptera; family Curculionidae; genus Cosmopolites; species Cosmopolites sordidus. The sequence goes on from JARFXV010001440.1 coordinate 31,583, forward strand.
CCTATCCAAAATAATAATCCTACATCAAAAAACAACATATAATGACACTGCAAAATAGAGTCTGCAACTCCGATGTTTTAAAAAAATGGCGGATATCGATATAACTATTGGATTTAGGTATAGGAGTTATTTTACAAAATATATTTACAATTAATAACAGAATGCAAAAATGTATAAACGTATAGGGTGTTCGATAATAAAAACAACAATATACCCGCCACGGTTTTGTGAGACACCCTGTATGAATAAAATTATAAAAAAATGGGTTTGAGTAGGGCAATGAAGTTTTGAGCTATGCCGCCTGGAGTTTATGCTCCTGGGAAGGTCACCTCTGGCGGAGAGGTCAAGGCCTCAGACTAACATGATTCAAAATCTACCAACCCGTATTGGACCAGTGTGGCAGATTACGGTCCATACCTTCAACATGGTATTTTAATATGTTTCAATATGACACTACAACTTCAAACACGGCCCTCATTTCCCGGAGGCCAAGGGTTAACTTCCTACGGCAGCAGGAAGACCTGTTCCAATGCAGAGGGTGTTAAGAATCACCGGGTTAGATCAGGCTGCCATTGGACTTTTGACATTGCAACGCTAAATATACGGACTATGAAAATGGAGGCCCGATTGTAAGAACTGTTAATCGAACTTGACAACATACATTGGAATATTATTGGGCTTTGTGAAACACAAAGAAAAGGCGCAGAGTTAATCAAACTGGTACCAACTGGACACGTACTTTACACTCGAGCTACGGGAAATGGCCAATGTGGCGCAATTGGATTCCTCATTAATCGAAAACTGAAGGACAGTGTATAAAATTTGAAAGTACATATGACCGACTAGCCCAATGCTTCATTGATCTGAATAAAAAGTTTAGGCTTCAAATCCTCCAAGCTTATGCACCAACTATAAGCCATAGGGATGAGGAAATTGATTTATGATGATGCGGCCCAGCTTTTATTCAAGGAGAAATGTAGATACAAAATCCTGATAGGTGATTTTAATGCCAGAATTTGAACATCAAGAACTGACGAAAATGCAACTGGCCCATATGGAACTGGTGAGCGAGATAATAGAGGTGACAGATTGGTTGATTTTGCTGAAGGACAAGAATTATATATTATGAATTTGTTCTATAAGAAAAATATCAGCAGAAAATGCACATGAAAATGTCCATCTGGGCTCACAAGTGAAATTGACTACATCATGACCAATGATAAAGCAATATTTACCAATTGTACCGTCCTTAACAATTTTAATGTTGGAAGTGTCCACCGAATGGAACGAGCAAAGTTAGGACTGTCGAACGCGTTAGCGTTAGGAACGCGAAAGAATGGTAAGACCAAAGAAGGGCAAAGTGGATTCTGAGAAACTGCTGGAGAGAGGAAGCGATTTTGATATTGCTTTGTCAAACTGGTTTGCTGCACAAACAAGTCCTGCGCATGGATCAGGGAACAAATGAAAGAGTGTGACATCATTGGAAGAGTAAAGCAATTAAAATGGAGATGGACAGGCCATATAGCGAGGCGATGGGATAACAGATGGACCAAGGCAATCCTGGAGCGGATACCGCTTGATCGTAATCGTCCGCGAAGACGACCGACAGAACGATGGATAGATGACATTGTTAAGTATATTGGACCAGAATGGCAGAGGAAAGCACAGGACCGTGAAAGTTGGAAACATGATAAAGAGGCCTTCATCCTACAGTCGATCGACACGGGTTGATGATGATGATATATTAACGCTTAAAGTGCAAGTCCGGAGGCGCTTGGTTTTTATTTTTCTAACTTCCCTTCCTCTCGCCTTCCAATTGGATATTGCCAGCTCATCTCTGTCTCTCTTCACCTCCTGCCACCACTTCTTTCTTGGGCGTCCTTTTCTTATTTTACCTTCTTCGCTCTCGTATAACATCTTCTTTACAATTTGGTTCTGGCATTCGAATTATGTGACCCCAACCACCTAACCCTTTGTGCTTATTACCTCTTTATTTGTTCGTTTTTGCCCTGTACCTTCTCTTGTATTGAAACTACCAAGAATCTGTCTCAAAATCTTTCTTTACCAGGTATACTGTTTTTGGTCATCTTGCTTGGTAATTGTCTATATTTCGATCGAATAATTGTTTCATATGCACAAACAGTTAATCAAAAATATTTTTTAAGCGTGAGTCGAAAAATCGTCCTGATGTCGGGAAAAAAGAATTAATGACTTTTGCATCACTATAACGCCTCATCGCACACCCGAATTACTACTGGTCAAATTTTTGCTTAAAAATCAAACAAATGCGGCCCCATAAACACCAGATTCACTAGATATAGGATCGTGTATTCCTTCAATTGAAGAAACTACTTGGCTGACGCCGTTTTTAGTCCATCCATAAAAACCATTTAAGGGATTACGTTGGCCGTTTTAAAGGAAATACGAAAAGTTTACCATACAAACTGTTTCAAAGACCGGAAAAAAACGTTGGAATAAGTGTATTGCAGTGAGATGGGATTACTATGAAGCATGCAAAATAGTATTCGATGAGTAAATAATTAATTGGTGTTTTATTTAAAAAATCACCTCACTTTTTGATCATCCTATTGCAAAAATACTGCTATTCACACACCAGTTTTTATTTTTGTTTTAGTCCGCCGGATTTCTAAGCTAAGACCGAATTTAAAAAGTACCGATCCACAACATCAAAATTTGTTCGGCCTGATACCGAACCGTGAGAATATTTGTTATTTATTTGAACTTATTGCTTCATCTCGATCCAAAATGTATATTATGAAATATTTTTTTATATTCGATGAAAGGAATTTCTCTGTGAGTTGAACCCTAAAAAAAAATTCCACTATACCAGGTGTGGCAATTAATAATTCTTTTTTTTTTTCTTAAAAAAAATGTTTAATTTGGAACAAATGTAAAAAATGGTTTATTCGAAGTATGCGCCATCGTTAGCTGCACATTTTTCCTATCTCTCTGGCAATTTTTTTTGAATGGTCGTTATTTGTCTTTCAAGTCGAAATAATCACTTTTAAATCGTCTATATCAACGGCCATGAGAGATTTGCGCTGGGGCATTGCCACTGATTCAACAAGAAAAACAGTACGTGCACCAAATGCCCTTTATTTGGCTCAAAACTCGACATGGTTACCACACGAAAACAATATGACGCTAACTCGAAATTGTTTAATCATTAATGACCTTTTGAAAGGTACTGCCGTAGCAACATAATGATATCTAAGATTAGAATGGGAACCGACCATTTTTTCCAGCGCCATCTCTTAAAAAAAGAATTGTTAACCGCCACACCTGACAGAAAAAAAGAGTGAACATACTCATAGTTGATTGAGGGTAATATATTTTATTAATATAATATTCAACCATTCTGTGTGTTTTTTTTCATGTACCTAATGAACAGGGGACATAATTCAATTAAAACAAGTAAAATTTTAAACTATTCGACCAAATTTTCCTAATTTTTTATTTCTCCCATCACGACATTGAAACAGAAAATCAGTATTCTCTCTTTTTATACTTTACTTGCGTTTATTCGCTCCGAAATAACGTTAAATAGTACAAAATAAAAGTGCAATACACATATCCGCAGAATCGATTAACTGAATAAAAGTTTTCTCTTTTGCATCGTGATTCGGCAGTAATGAAATTTAACAAAAAAAAAACAGTGGAATTGTTTCATTTAGTTGGTATAAAAAGGTTGTTTTAGCTGAACAGAAACAGTTTAATTAACCCTCCAGATCCAGATTAAATGGGTAAATTTACTTATTGGGTACTTCGAGGAGAGTATTTTTGATAGAAATTCACAGGGTGGCCTGTCAAGCGATTCAGGAGGATATGAATAAGAATTTACGAAAAGAAAATAGATTAAATATGGATTCTAGTGGAGAGTTAATGATCTCCTGCAATTTCTTATGAATCTACGTCCATCATTCTCGCCTAGTTTTTGATTTCTTTAAACTGCGTCCAATAAGACAACAGTAATAGGGTGTTATGCATCCGCAGTACGCTTGCGCGCCTGCTCCCAGCATGATTTGTGCGCGTTTTGGGCGCCATTTGCAGCTGTATCGTCTGCCTATGTGTTGAGGTGTACAAGTGTATAATGTTTAAGAAAATTGTAGTGTAATTTGACTTTTGCGTGCAAGAAACTTTGCAGCTTTTCAAAGTTATCAAGTGAATTTCTACAAAATTTCAAGGTCAGTTTCGTACATCATTGAAAATGTGTCCTCGGTGGATTTCAAGGCTGATTTCTGACGATAACAAAATAAATAGATTGGGTTGTGCTTTATCGTTTTTGACTCTATAGAAAGAAAGTGATGAATTGATAGACCACATCGTTACAGGAGATGAGGCTTGGGCGCCTCACATGACTTCTGAGTCCAAGCAACAGTCAATGGAATTTCGACACAGATCGTCGCCAACCATAGTGAAAGCTAAATATACAATTTCAGCACGAAAGATCATGGAAACTGTCTTTTGAAACAGGAAAGGGATTTTGTTCGTGAATTTTAGGCCGAGAGGCACGACAATCAATTCTGATGCGTATTGTGTCACCTTGAGAAAATTTTAGGGTGGCATACAAAACAGGCGCCGTGACCTACTGTCTTCCGGTGTAATATTACTCAATAACAATGCATGGCCACAAGTTTTTGCACAAAGACAAGGTCTAATCAGGTCTTTTGGCTGGGAAGAGCTAGATCATCCAACTTACAGTTAAGAGCTTGCACTCAGTAATTTTCACTTGTTTCGGTAGTTAAGGTAAGGAGCTTCGTGGTGGTCAACGGTTCAACAACGACAAAGAAGTTAAACCTGCAGTCATGGATTGGGCGTCTTCACAGACGGCTTCTGATTGGGTTTCTTCACTTTGACAAAAATGGAAATTATGTCGAAAAGTAAATTAAAGTATGTAGAATATGGAAAAATATATTTTAATGATATTTAGAGTATTTTTTTTCTTACTTAAAAATGGACCTTATTTAAAAAATTTACCTCGTTTATTAAATTAGTATACTCTTTTTTTAGACAATTTTTCACCACTAAAGTACGAACTATTACGAGGAAATAAATTCTTTAAAATGATAATTAGTAATAAAATGCACTGGTTATATTATAAACAAAATGTTTAAAGTTCCGTTAATATTAGCATATTCTATTATTTATTACGGTAAATAAATTATGAAAAAAAAACTTGGTTTCTAAAAGTATTTTTCTACCACTCTTATTTTATTAACCACCAAGTTTGTCAGAGCTATGGACGAAGATTATCACTAATATTGGAAGTTATATTGTAAATCAAAACTATATTAACTAATAAATAGAATACAATTTTAAACAATATCAAAAAACAACATTATTTATGGGTATACTAATTTATAAATTTAGAAATATTAAACTAAAATAAAAAATATTTTAATGTAAGTAAGCTAAAGTTATTCCTGGTATATTTATTTAAAAACAAGAAAAGAAAATCCAACGATTTCAATTCATTCGTATACAAACAACTTCCCAGAACACAAGCAATCCATTTAACAGTCCAGATTATCTGGATGAATCTGCAAATTGGATATCTTAGTCGCAATTAAGTATGCAGCGAAGATGAGGGAGTCGTTGTGGAATGATTTATGATGGTGTGAGTTATTTTGTCATGTTAGTTCCTGCGCCAAGACGGCTTTAATTTATAAGCAAACGACAAAATAGGGTTCAGATTTCATAAGGAAATGTAATAAATTGCCCTTAAGGGGGGCAGAAATAATTGTTAAACTATCTAACTTGTTCTTTAATAATTTATTTCTTTATTACATGAGTTTAGTACGGCCAATTCTACTAAATAAAGTTTCTGAAAACGATAAAAAGACAGATTTTCATATTCAGAAACAAAAGAAAATCAAAAGATGATACATCAGGAATATACGGCAGACAGGACATCAATTTGATGTTCTTTTTTCTTTATTTCAGCGACAGAGTGCAAAGTTGCATTATAATAATGAAGATTTCGACTATTACAACTTTCCTCAAATACAAGGGGTATTTTTTAAATAAGGTTCGTTCGCGAATGAGAGGGAGAATGACGCGTAATCGGCGCAGTGCGCTTGCTCGTCTGCTTCCAGCATGCTTTGGCACGTTTCGGAACCATCTGCAGTCGTATCGTCTGTCTGTATGCTGAACTGTAGAAGTTTATAATGTTTAAGAAAATTGAGTCGCACGCCGACTGTGAGATACGATCTGTAATTCGATTCTTGAGTGCAAAAAAACTTGGCAGCAGCGGAATTCACTGTTAGATTTGTGGGGTTTACGATGGGTGGTTAAGTTCGAAAGTGGGTGAGAATGTTCAAGGACGGCCGGGTTAATGTGCATAATGAGTCACGCCCTAGGCGTCTTTCTTTGTTTTCTGAAGATTTGGTTCGTGATGTGGACAACAAAATTCGGGAGAACCGACGATTCACGTTTTCAATCTTATTAAATAAATTTTCACAGGTTTCAAGGTCAGTTTTGTACACCATAGTTTCGGAGAATCTAAATTATCAAGAATTCTTGTGTTCTCTGTGGATTCCAAGACTGCTTTCTGACAATCACAAAACAAAGAGATTGGGCTGTGCTTTATCGTTTTTGATTCGATGGAATCAGGAAGGAGGTTAATCTTTAGATCCCATGGTTATATAAGATGAGACTTGGGTGTCTCACATGACTCCTGAATCCAAGCAACAGTCAAGGGAATGACGGCACACATCGCCGCCAACAAGAGTGAAAACCAAACAGACAATTTCAGCCTGAAAGATCATCGCAACTGCCTTTCGGGACAAGAAAGCAATTTTGCGGCAGCCAGGCGGCAGATTTCTTTAACATCGGAATTCAAACACTTGTTGAACGGTAAGACAAATGTTTGAACAAAAATGGACATTATTTAGAAAAGTAGATACAAGTATATAGAATATGGAAAAATGTGTCTTAATGATATTTACAGTATTTTTGTTCTTATTAAAAAATTGACCTTAATTAAAAAATATACATCGTAAATTATTGCATACCAGTTAGATTTGGTGATGATTTAACTCTTTAAAGCCACAGTAGTCACATAACCAGGAATAAGTCACATAAAACGTTTTCTCGAAACACTACATGAAGAAATAGTTCTTTATATTGGAATACTTAAATAATATACGAAAACAGAGTGAAGAAAAAAAGATTTTAGAGTTAGAAAAGCATCAGCAATTTAGGTTATTTAACAACTGGACCTACCGCTTAACATGGGTTCCGAACCGTGGTCATCAGCTATCGACAATCCCGGTCAGTATCCCCCCTCCGGCTATCGAGTGCTGATTTTGTGTTTAACCGTAGGCTCTCGATAAGTCTACCGACTGGCAGGTGACCAGCATGGAATATCTTTCAGAAGGCATACGACCTTGCCCAGCCTCAAACTGGCGTAGTTACGGCGATTCCTTGGCAGATATTCACAAACATTTAAACAAGGGAGTAAAACAAGTATGTGTGCTGAGTTCATTGTTGAAGCAAAGAAAAGAATGAAATCATGAGGCTGAAAACAAAATTTGGACGCTGGAAATTGCAACAGATTGAACTGAGCGAATTGATGTTTGCAGATATGGCAATAGTAGCGGATACAGAAAAAAACTTTCAACACAACTTAGAAATTTTGAATGAAGAGCTAACAAAAATTAATATGAAAATTAATTTACACAAGGCAAAGAGTATGATCATATCCAAAGAAAACAAAAAACATAACATAAAATTAAATGGAAAACTAACAAGTGAAAAGCTACGAATACCTGGGATCAACAATCGAGAGCAAAAGAAGAATGTAAGGAGAATTAAACGATAGACTTGGAAAAACGGGAAAAATGTTTAACATGATGAAGACAACTTTCTTTGGAAGGAAAGAAATAGTTTATAGAATATAAGAAAGAAGAAATTATAGAAAGAAATATAATATAATAAAGGAGAAAAAAACAACATTAATTAAAAGGTAATCCGATCAACAATAATGTACAGTAGCGAGACATGGACTCGAATAGAAGACACGTATAAATGTAATTGAAATGAGTTTCCTGAGGAATTTAGAGACAGAATCAGAAATCAAATAATTAGAGAAAACCTACAGAGTGAACCTATAAATGATAAAATAGCAGAAGGACAATTAAGGTGGTTTGAACATGAGTGTCGCTTGCCGGAAAACAGACTCACAAAGAGAGTGTATGAAGCGTGAGTGCAAGGAAGGAACTGTAATGGGAGGCCAATAAGAATATGGAAAGTAAGTTAAGAGAGGAGGCTGGAAAAGGGGGCATTACATATAATTTCATCCCTTAATTTCAATCCATAGGGATAAAATTAAGGAACTGATACAGGACAGAAAAAAATGGAGACTTATATAGAAGACAACCTCAACTCTAAACGCCTGACACCTAACGGTATAAAGATATAGGACTAACTAAGTAACATTTAAACAAAGCCACAAACATCCATGCAGACTACGGGAATCGAACAATTACCACGCCAATTATCGTGCCGTCAGGCCAACTCCTTACACTTCGAAGCTAACGCAGCCCTCATATAGTAAAGATACAGATAATTTTCCAATAGATGGCGATGCGATAGCAAAGGTGATTGTATTTCCAAAAAGTAGACTCCTTTCTGGTACCACTTTACGGCTCTCAAGCAGCTATGAGATTTAGTTTTGTTTTGACAGTCTTCGAAAGCAAATAGGCTCGATATTTTTGCTAACATGGGAAAAAAACGAATTTCGTATGTTAACTAAAAATTACTCTTTGCGTGGAAAAATCTTCGCACCAACTGAAGCAACGCTGAAAAACCATTATGTGGACTCTATTCCTTGACATTTCAAATAAAAATCAAAATATTGCTGTTTGCAAGAGTGAAATTAATCAATTTGCGCTAATAACACAGGCCAATGAAGAAAAAAAATTAATAATTTTACCTAATTCCTATGTTTTTTTGGTGTACTGAGTCCGAATATAATAATAAAAAAGACGTATCACCCACCAACTTTTCACATTTTAATATTCAAAATGTGAAAAGTTTATTTTTTATTATTCAAATTTTATTAGATTGGCAATAAAATCAGAATGTTATAAGGTTCGCAGTAAAATCAAATGTCATTAGGTTGGCAACTCTGATAAATGGCACAGCTGTTTGTTTTCTTCCAGTTAATATATCCTCGCATTACAGTGTTTATAGTAGTCATTCAATCTCTAAGTATGGCTAATCCAGGTTGTAAAAACTCTCCTAAAAACACTTTTTGTTATATATGTGGTGAGTTTGTAGTTAAAAAGCATCAAAAAAACGTAACTGACTGTGTAAAAAAAGTATATTTTGCCTATTTTGGTGTAGAAATCGGCAATCAAGAAAAATGTTGGGCTCCTCACAAAGTAAGTCATATTTGTGTCGAGGATCTTAGGAAATGGTATAAGAAAGAAAAGAGTTTAAGAAGTAAAGTAAAGTAAGAAGAGTAAAGAAGTAAAGTAAAGTAAGAGTAAAGAAGAGAGAAAAGTTTTTAGATATGTAGTACCGATGGTATGGAGAGAGAGAAAAAATAATTCAAATGATTGATATTTTTGCAGCGTTGATGTTTCTGGATATATCTCCAAAAATAAGAAAGTAATTGTCTATCCTAACCTTAATTCAGCTAATCGGCCGGTAGGACATGGACTGGGACATCCTGTCCCTGAGCCACCTTAGTCTAGTGATGACGTTTTACAGTCCAGTCCCGAATGTAATGAAAGTGGACCGGGTGATGGTGAGTTTCAATGTTCTCCAGAAAATTTAAAACCAGAGTTGTTTACAGAAATTGAATTAAATGATTTAGTGAGAGATTTGGGTTTGACTAAGGAAAAAAGCGGAATTGCTCGGTTCTAAACTGAAAGAAAAACATTTATTGGAATCTAGAACATCTATTTACCATTATAGAATAAGAGACCAACAGTTTGCTTAGCTTTTCAAACAGGAAGAGGATTTGGTTTACTGCCATGATATTGGTTGTCTAATGAAGAAATTTGGTATTAAGTACAAGAAGGAACATTGGAAGCTTTTTATAGACTCATCAAAAACTAGTTTAAAAGGTGTTCTGTTACACAAAGTAAATACTTATTCTTCACTGCTTGTTACTCATTCGGGCCATATAAAGAACACTTACGAAAATGTTGATTTGAACATGATTTTACAGAAAATTAACTATCTAGCTCACGATTGGATGCTATGTGGAGATTTAAAAGTCGTCTCCATGATCCTTAATGAACAAAAGGGATTTACAAAGTTTCCATGTTTTATATGTGAGTAGGACAGCAGAACAAGGGATCAACATTGGTCCAAGATGCAATGGCCCGTCAGAAAAACTTTAACACCTGGCGAGATGTAAAATGTTTGGGTCTACTTTAGTAGACCCAAAAAAGATTATTCTACCACCACAGCATATCAATTAGGCTTAATAAAACAATTTGCAAAAACCTTGCATCAAGATAGTGAATGTTTTAAATATTTGTGTAAAAGATTTCCTCATTTCTCAGAAGCCAAACTAAAGGAAGGAGTTTTCGTTGGGCCTGATATTCCGAAAATGATGTTCGATTCCAACTTTGAAGCAAGGATGATTACAAAGGAAACGGAGTTTTGGATATCATTTAAAGATGTTGTGGCTAAGTTTTTGGGCAATGTGAAAAACCCTAACTATGAATTTATCGTAGCTAATATGATTGACAAGTTCAAAAATCTGGGTTGTGTGATGTCCACTTCTGGCACAACTATCTTGACTTTTTTCCTAGAAACTTGACTTTTCCTAAAACGATGTGAGTGAAGAGCAGGGGAGACGGTACCATTTGTACATAAAGGATATGGAGAAACGGTAGCAGGGATGGTGGAATATCAACATGATGGGTGATTATTGTTGGTCACTTCATAGAGAACAACAAAATGGATAACATCGGAGAAAAAGCTATACAACAAACTTGACAGAGAAAATATAAAGGAAATACAAAAAAATAAACACCTATATTATTTGCAAGTATAAATTTGTCAAAAAACATACAAAGATAACAATCTATAAGACATTGTACACACCAGTTGTGACATACGGAAGTGAAACATGGACTTTTGACATGGCCTAAAATTACCGAGGAAATGTTTGCCTTTTTTCAAAGGAAGGTGTAGAAATGTACTACGACCAGTCCTAGAGGAGGCGGGATAGGGCATAACTCTCTCAAATCTATGGCGAAAGCGATATTGTGGACTTTATTAAAATATAGACTAGAATAGACTGGACACGTGGAAATGATGGAAGGCGGAGAAATTTTCAAAAGCCTGAAAATAGAACATTTGATCAGAAATAGAAGTTGAGGCAGACCAAGAACAAGATAGCAATTTGATGTCCAGAAAGATGAGCGAGATCTACTGAATATAAGATGTCGGCAAACAGAAACAAGAAACCAGTCCAGGTGGAGACCGAAACAGAGAGAGGTCAGGGTCGAATATATCTATAAAACCACTGGAAGAAGAACTTTTTAGTACTGTTAAGTCTCATCCATTCTTTATATCATATCATACGATATATTTTTTAGACTTGCAACTTTATTAAAAGATTTCTTTATTCATTGAAGCATACAAGGCCTTAATTTTTGCAGCCGTGTTTATAAATATTTATAAATAAGTGGTACAAGGACTTTAATGATGGTAGAGAAGCAGTTGAAGATGAACCTCGTCGGAAGACTGTCCACAGCTTCCAATGATGAAAACATTACTAAATTCAAGGGTGCTGTATTAAGTACTAGAGACAATATATATGTCAATTTTTTGCTAAAAATTAACAAACAAAACAAAAAAAACGAACTTTTTTTTCAGATGGATTGTTAAGTACCGAAATACTCGAACTAACCAGGGACGTGATAAACTTTTCCCCGAAAATATTTTCCGATCGGAATTAAAACAAAGATACATTTTTCAAAGCTGCCGCAGCCTCGTAGAGTGTTAACATGCCAATCCATCAATTTCAGAAAAGGGGGGCTGATCGCGCTGGGGAAGGGGGTGGACAGTTCGAATCGAAAAACGAGGGAGAGTGGAGAACATCCTTCCTTTTCTTGATGTTTAACTCTGTTCGATTTTTATAAAGTGAATTTTTCTAAAAATATAAAAATTTAACCTATTTTCATTGTTTCTACTCGCTTAAATATCCAAAAATGGTATTTTATCATTGTTCTCGACTTCATACGTCAATGCTGTGGTGTAGCAACTTACCATTTAAGTTCTTAACAAAATCTTCCAAATTTTCATTTCAACACTACAACTTCGACATACATTCCTAACAATTTCAATCATAATTTCCATAAGAACGCTAGTTTAAATTTTATCGTAGATAGGTTAATCAACATTTCTTTAAACAAAGATAATTATAATAAAGAATTAATATTAATTAGCGAGGTGGACGAAGTGAATGTTTATAATAAGAATATTGTAGTTAGATTGATTAGAAAACATAAGTTTAGACAATTATTGAAAGTACTAAACTTGAAGAGATTTACCACTAAACACTAAAACGGTTTTTTGAACTGCTCGACGCACGTTTCGCTAACCATGTTAGTATCATCAGGGGATGATTTAATCTTCTCTCAATTCGGATTAAATCATCTCCTGATGATGCTAACATGGTCAGCGAAACATGCGTCGAGCAGTTCAAAAAAGCGTTTTGGTGTTTAGTGGTAAATCTCTTCTAGTTTAGTATTTCACACCAAACGTTCCAACAGAAGAATTGAATTATTGAAAGATTTTTTGACTTTTCAAAAAGAGCAGAACAATAATACTGGGGAACAATTTGAAAAATAATTTCTATTGAGTTCGATATTTAAGCTGTTGTATACGTAAATTGACATGCTAATTCCAAAACTTTGTTTAGTTTTTTATATCACGTCAAGTTTTTTCTCTACAGTTCTTGCGCATCCGACTAAGCTTGGCGAATCACAGAAGTCACTACTGCTCTCCTACTGGCGAACCTTCTTGGACTTAGGAGTGGAGGCGTGAGTGACGTTGCGTCATCCAAAATTATTTCGCTTAGTTACGCATGAGATTCTAAAGTACGCGGGTCTATGTCGCTCTGATATAGTGAAGTCAAAGTATACATACACAACTATAGATTTTCGTTATGTCTGCCTCTGGTAGTTCTCGGCGTAAGTGCTTAAACAGCCCTGATTCATTTTGTTATATATGTAGCAGTTTTACCATCTCCCATTCAACGGACTAAGATTAGTACATTTGTCAGGCAAACCTATTTTGCTTATTTTAAAGTGAAAATAGGCGACCAAGATAAATCATGGGCCCCTCATAAAGTGTACAAGCAGTGTGTAAAGAGTTTACGAATGTGGACGAAGAGAACACGTAATAAACTTGCGTTTGGTATACCAATGGTTTGGCGAGAGCCCAAAGATCACTTAAGTGATTGCTACTTTTACATAGTGAAAACATCAGGATTCGACAAGAAAAACAAACAAAAAATTGAGTGCCCTAGTTTACCGTCAGCTATACGCCCTGTGCCTCATTCAGCTGAAATTCCAGTGCCAGTTTTTCAAGAATGACCTTCTTTAGAAATACAAGAATGTAAATCAAGTGAAGATCGAAGTGATTTCATCGACGAAGAATTCAAAGTTTCCAATGATTCTGTTCGTAAATGATTCAATCAACATGAATTAAACGATTTAGCAAGATTTCTGACTATCGAAAAAAGCATCGGAATTATTAGTATCAAGACTGCCCGAAAAAAATTTGCTTGACAAAGGAGTTAAAGTCACTTACTATCAATCCAGAGAAAGTGAATTTAGGCAGTACTTCAGAAATAATATCGGATTTGTATATTGCCAGAACGTAGAAGGTTTAATGAAAGAATTGGCCATTTCTAACTATAACGCAACTGAATAGCGATTGTTTATAGATAGCTCAAAGCGTAGCTTGAAGTGTGTTCTCCTACATAATGGAAATTCATGCGGTTCAGTCCCAATAGGTCATTCAGTTTCTTTGCGTGAAGAATATGGCGACATAAAGAAAGTCATTGACTTCTTGCAATATAGCATGCACCAATGCAGCATCTGTGTTGACCTTAAAATGGTCTGTTTCTTTCTTGGCCAGCAACGCGGGTATACCAAGTATCCCTATTTTTTGTGCATGTGGGATAGCAGAGCTCGTGAGAAGCATTGGGTGCAATAAAATTGGCCACCAAGATCTGACCTAAGACCTGGTGATCCAAACATTTTAAATCAGCTACTTGTCGACAGAAAAAACATTGTATTTCCGCCTTTGCATATGAAACTAGGTCTCATGAAGCAATTTGTTAACGCTTTGTCAATTGAAGGAGACTGCTTTAATTATATTATTTCGGTATTCCCTAGCCTGTCATATGAAAAGATAAAGGCTGGTGTGTTTGATGGTCCACAGATTCGGCAACTCGTTAAAGATGAAAATTTCACTGAAACAATGACCGAACTTGAAAGGAATGTTTGGTTGGCTTTTAAAAATATTGTTAAAGACTTTCTTGGAAATACACGAGCCCCGAATTACATCGAAATTGTTCAACAACTCTTGGAGAGCTTTAAAAAGCTTGGTGGCAACATGAGCATCAAACTGCATTTTTTACATAGTCATCTTGCTAACTTCCCAGAAAATCTTGGTGCTGTTAGTGATGAACAGGGCGAGCGATTCCACCAAGATCTAAAGGTTATGGAAGCGCGATATCAAGGTAGACGGGATGTCAGTATGATGGCTGACTACTGTTGGAGCATCAAGCGAGAATGTCCACAAACTGAACACTCCGGGAAAAGCTATAAGAAGAAATTTTTACCATAATATCTTTTATTTATTTTTTGTATAAATACAGTTTAACTTTTAATAATATGTTAACCTCTGTGTGAATAAAATATTCTAATCTATTTGGTCAGATCTCACCTTATTTCCTTTCGTATGTACACTTTTAAGATAAAATGAGGGGTATGCTGTAGCTTAAGAACTTGAGGTGATAGAGAAAAACTGTGAATATTTTTGAATTCATAGATGAAAAATAAGTCACAGATCCAAGTCAACAAAATTGCTGTTTCCCAGTGTAATGTATTAATGGTAATACCGTTTGATGCCCAATTAACTCGAGGGCTAGGTACGATTTTGAAAAAAGTGGACATTAAGATAGTCTACAAACCATATAATAAATTAAGAGAAGTCGTGGGTAATCCAAATGATAAAATAGATTTACATGAAAAATCGGAGATTTATAAAACTAATTCTAAACTAAAACATCCGTATTAACTAGTTTTTAAAACGCATTGCCCAGATTAGATATGGGAGAAATCGTGCGTTATCCAATATGAACTCGAGCTTGGCCATAATATAGATGTTAGTAATTTAAGATTTGATAAAAGTGTAAATAATAATAGGGTTTTGGATGCGTATGCAAGCATGCAAATAGAAAAATGTAAGAAAACTATAAACCAGAATAAAGAACCCATTCCAATCAGTCAACTTATGCAACTGTTAATGTAACACTTACTTAACATCACGGTTCATCAATTTTTTCCATTTGGAAATTGTTTGACATTTTGAAATTTTTTGTTTTAAATTGGAATCTTCGGTGTGAAACGCTAAACTCGAGAGATTTACCACAAACATCGAATCACTTTTTTTAATGTTCTTGACACACGTTTCGGTAACCATGATAGCATCATCAGGAGATGATTTAATCTAATTCTAAAACTAAACTATCTTCTATTTATATGAGAACCCTAATTGCTAATCTACTACCTAGGCAGCGTTCTACCTACCTAATGAAGCGTGTAAAGAAAGGATACAAGAAAAAAGAGAAAAAAATGGGAAAAAGAGAACAAAAGAAAGAAAAAATGAACCGTGAAGTTTACTGAAGGTAAATCTTTTTGAGATCACGGTTCATAATTTTTATACGCTTCATTAGGTACAGTTGTTATACAAATAGAACATATTTTTGTATTAGAACTATATTGAATCATCTCCTGTTGATGCTTACATGTTTAGCAAAACATACGTCAAGAAGTTTAAAAAGTAATTAAGTGTTTAATCTCTCCGAGTATTGTTTTCGTTGTTATTTTTGTTTTATATATGTTTATCGCCTGGTTGATAGTTCAGTTCAAAACTGTTCTTTCAATTAAAATCTTAGGGTGGTGGAGAGCGAAATGTTTCTTCTTTCTCAACCATTAGCATGTTTAGCGTGGAGGAAAATGAGGCGAAACAAGTCGGGTTACTGTTGAAACCAAAATAGAAAGACTGGCAATGAACAAGGATTCTCGAAGCAAATATCTCACTTCAATACTTATTATATTTATTATTCAGCGCCACAGGCCTTAGAGGGACTTGGTTTTTGATATCTTTATCCCGCTAAATGTTAGTTTATTGTGTTGCTTATATTACGGCCACCCTTCCAAATAACGACCTCGATCTTAACTTTGATTTTTGAAGTGGTTTTTGTAGGCTTTGGTTCAACTTTAGGATAACCCTCGCTTGATTTTTGGGCTGTTTCTAGGTTAGTTACATAGATCTATGTCTCGTCATTATGGATTTTAGATTGTTATCACCAAATGAAAGCGTCTCTTCACTAACTTCAATAAAACGATGGTTTTTAAGAAAATTTCCCCAGAACAAGGCGAGTTCGATAGTCCAGTAATATCCATAATGCCTCTAATACTTAATCGCTGATTATTCAGTGCAAGACAAGACGGCTCGTGGGTTTTTAAAGTGGGAGGGCGTAGAAGAAATTAGTGCTGCTAAAGATTTTTTTTTGCTTTCTCCTTTTTCCTTTTTACTTTTCATGAAACCCTATTCAGGGGGTGAATCAGGAAAACATTAACATTTTTATATTGTTACTACTTACAAGGACATTGGAGGATGGGTTGTTGCTTGTTGCGTAGATAACCGAATGAATAAGTAGGCACTTACTGTTTCCCGAACCATTCAAATAGTTTATTGTAACTGCAAACCAATAGAGAAAATTTGAAAAACTTCATGAGAAGTTCAAAAAATTTTTGAAAATATCAAAGTTTTATGACAAAAAAGGGGTATTGTACACATTTTTGTCGGTGAATAACACCTCGCCGTTTTTGTCCAAAATAAATTTTTCAATAACTTTTCCATTAAAGTCCGGAATTAGTTTGACCATAGCACTCTCAATATTTAACATACCTAAAGCATTTAATTTATTTTCTCCCATTGAATTTCTTAGATATGTTTTAATCAAGTTCAAAGTCGAAAAGCACCTTTCGGGTTCGGCTGTGGTCATCGGCTTGTCACTAGTATTTTCAATGCCTTAGTGATTTCTTTAAAAGCTGTATCCAGACCCATATTCAAAATAACATTTAATGTCTTTAAACAGCCTTTGATGTCTTCATTTTGACAAATTTCGTCTTTAAATCTTTTTTTATCGTCGGAAAACTTTCACATATAGTTTATTGTCAAATTTTCGCGTAAAACTTGCTCTATTTTTACATTCTTTTTGAACTTGACTCAAATTCAACACGGGCGTGGGACGATCTTTAGTTTTTAATTCAACTTTCTCCTCCAAACTTAAATTAGTAATTTTTACTCTTTTACTAATACTTTTACTTATACTTTTTATAAATAATAAAACTTGATTATTTTTACTTAAAAAGTGCTACTTAGTGTGTACACACGTAGCAAATCACATACGAAAACAAGTATTCGTGAGCGAAATACGCGAACGCGCGACATATCAAACGCTCCGTACCCACCAAATCAGCGTTTAAACTAATTACTGATACGCTCGGTCGCAGGGAATCTACGTCCAAATCGCATGTTTAGAAAACAGTTAAACCGCCGAATTCTGGCAACCAACAAAACATGTAACGCCAACTATGAGATAAAATGACGTGGCATATGATCGCTGGAGGTAAACGCCCGACCAACCATGTAAAAATTGTGGCGAGAGGATGGAATTTTTATCCGCATTATTTGGTGAGATAAGTCGACAGACGTTCTTCTACATTTGGAGATTTTAATTTTTAATAATATCTTAAAATAGGTTCTTAAAAGAAAAGAATCTGAATGAACGTAAAATATAGTGTTTTGCTCTGAAATATTGCTTACTGTGATAAATGCTGGAGGGGTGGCGCCCCAACGCGCTCCTTCACGAACCGCCACTAGTGCAAAATCCTGGATTTTGTTAATGTTTTCTTCATTGATTGTCCTGATAGGTGTTTCTGAACGAGGTTTATCTTTGCGTGCTTCTCTTCCATCACTAAAGTGCTTGTACCTCTTAACATATAAACATGTTTTTTCACACGTAAACTTGTTTTTTAACATAATTTCATCGCAGTTGACATTTTTACTGCATCAGCCCAAGAAAAACCGCTTTAAGGTAAAATTTAATGCAAATTATTTTTTTATATCTCTCCATTTTAAAAATCGCCTACTAAATTTTGTGACAATTACATAAGATGTTATGATTTCCAACTTTTACAAGCGAAATGATATGAAATTTCTGTCACAAGCCAAGGACAGTCAAACTAACTTTAAAAAATAACAAAACAAATCAATATTGATAACCCCTCAAAGTTTCTTATTTCAATTTTTAGCTTGAAGTGACCTAAATTGAAAAAACAAAAGTGCCGAAACATTACGGTTCTTTGTGGACCATCTACAAATACGAGTCCGGTAAATTATATGAATTACACGACCCTAATGTTGGAACTGAGCCTATGTGGGTCCCTCAAAATGCCGAAATTGAAGGGAGGAAGCTAATGGTAACAATGGAAAAGGCTTGTAACAATATTTATATAATGCTATGCCGTTTAATTATAAGCCCCTTTCCCTAAAACGTTCAGCCTATCCAGTTCAATTAAATAAATATGCAAGGTTATCTCAAAGTCTGTTCAGTATAACAAAAAATAGTGTCTTATTTGAGAAAAAAGTCTTGTCTTTGTTACAATTACTCATACGCATTATCTGTTAAGCGTATGTCTGTTAAATTACTTCTCAGAAATATAATTTGTAATTTTTTATAATACTTGTTAAAATCACTTCAGATTATGTTGATTACCAACTTCCTATCGATATGTGTTCGTGACATACTGAATCTTCTTTGGCAAATAATGGTATACGCCTATGACATCGTTATATTTAAAAGAATACGTAGGGACATTGAAGATGTTATCTCACGATTGGATCAAGCTGGTACAAGGAGTGGACTTTAAATTAATGACACCAAAACAAAATACTGGACAGTTGACAGTTACATATTCAATTTCACCTCATACACCTGTTTATGTTTAAATATCGTTTTTTCTGAACTTAGATAGCTGTCATAGTCAACAAATTTAAATTTATTGATATACGTTAAGGCTGTAAATATGCCACGAAAGTGTTTAAATCACCCCGATAGTTTTTGTTATGTGTGTAGAGAATTAACCTTTACCTCTCGAAATTTCACACCATTAGAAACCAAACATTATTTATTTTGGTTTTTCTGTGCACCATCAAGATAAATCCTGGGTCCCATATATTTGCTGTGTAACATGTGTGACTTCTGGTGGGTTGGGCTAAGGGATCCAGACATATGCTCTTTGTTGTTCCAATGATTTGAACGGAACTAAAACATCACGTAAATGATTGTTATTTTTGTTTAACTACTATAAAGGATATCACAAATAAGTCGAAACACCCCATAAAGTAGCCAGACATGTCATCTGCAAAAAGGCCAATCCCACATAGTGCCGAATTGCATGTGCTAACACCTCCAAATCCATTAGAAACTCAAGAAGCTGCTGCTTGATAACTTAGAAATAGAATCCAACCCAACTTCAAAACCAACCAATACCAACGATGTACTTCAAAAAAACCACAGTTGTTAACAGAAGGTCACCTAAATCATTTACGTGATTTAAATTTATCTAAATAACAGGATGAGCTCTTGGGATCTATATTAAATGGCTGGAATCTACTTTCTCCTAATAAAAAAATTCCTATTTTCGCCATCGCGACGATTAATTGAAACCTTATTTTTTTCAAGCTGATGATTTGGTTAAGTCACTGGTGATCGTTCATTGACTCATGAAAAACTAGTTTGAAAGCAGTGTTGCTATACAACAGAACATACTTCCTTCAGTACTTGTAGCTTATGGTTCTAATATGAAAGAAACCTACGAAAATATAAAATTCCTTCGGAAAAAGATTGAATACAGTAAATACTCCTGGAAAATTTGTGGTCAGTCGTCCTGCTAGTCAGTGCTAAAGTGCTCTTCAGCTTTCACTGCAGCTTGATAACACAATAGAAACACGATAGAAAAAAACACTATATAAAAAAAGAGTGGCCCAAGCGTAAGTCACTTTCTCCAGGACAGAAGAATGTTAAAAGTACACGTCTAGCGAACTCTGAAGATGCACTTTTACCACCTTTGCATATAAAACTCAGCCTCATAAAAAAGTTTGTAGATGCAATGGACAAAAATGTTAATGGATTTTTATATCTAAAAGAGAAATTCTCCAAAATTAGCGACGCAAATATTACAAAGGGGATATTGAGCTGTTAAAGTGTTATTATACACATTTTTGTCGGTGAGTAGCACCTCGCCGTTTCCTAGTTTTTAAAGTAAAATTCCATTCACCTGTTTTTGTCCAAAATAAATGTTTCATAACATTTTCATTAAAGTCCGGAATTAGTTCGACCATAGCACTTTCAATATTTAACATTTAAAAAAAAACTAAAGCATTTAGTCTATCTTCCCCCATTGAATTTCTTAAATATGTTTTAATCAAGTTCTAAGTCGAAAAGCACCCTTCGGCTTCAGCTGTGGTCATCGATATAGTCACTAGTATTCTCAATAGTGATTTCTTTAAAAGCTGTATCCAGTCCCATATTCAAAATAAAATGTAATGTCTTTAAACAGCCTTATATATCTTCATTTTAACAAATCTCGGGCCTTGAATAAAACATTTCCAATTGGGTCTTCAAATCTTCTTTTTCTATCGTCAGAAAACTTTCACATATAGTTTACTGCCAAATTTTGACATAAAACTTGTCCTATTTTACATTCTTTTTGAACTTGACTCAAATTCAACACCGGCGTGGTACGACGGTTAGCTTTTAATTCAACTTTCTCCACAAATTTAAATTAGTCATTATTAACTGTTTTAAATCAGACACCTTCATGTTTGAAAGTTAAAAGTTGATTATTTTTATTTAAAAGTACTACTCAAGCTCTATACACGTAGAAAATCCCAAATCAAAGCAAGTATTCGCGAGGCGAATGAATAACACGACGCGAGACATCAAAAACTCCGTACATGTCAAATCAGCGTTTAAAACGAGAAAGAAAAAATAGAAGGCAAAGGAAGAGTTTTTTTGAAAGCAGTTAAACCCCCGAATTTTGGCAACCAACAATACACGTAACGCCAACGACGAGACGTGGTGTCCGGTCGCTAGAGGTAAACGTCCGACCAACGATGTAAAAATTATGGCGAGAGGATGGAATTTTTATCCGCATTATTGGATGTGATGGGTCAACAGTTGTTCTTCTACATCTGAAGATTGTAGTTTTTAATAATATCTTAAAATAAGTTAATGGAAAGAAACTTAACGGAAATAAAATATGGTGTTTTGCTATATATATATATATATATATATATATATATATATATATATATATATATATATATATATATATATATATATATATATATATATATATATATATTCCATTTTTCCATAAAAATGGAAAAATGCAGAAGTGATCCTTTTACATAAAAAAGGAGCACAGGAAGATTTAAAGAACTACCGTCCAATAAGCCTCCTATCAGTGATGTACAAAGTTTTCACTAAGATAATTTCTAAAAGAATATTAAAAAAACTGAATGACGCACAACCAAGAGAACAAGCAGGATTCAGAAGTGGATTCAGTACAATGGATCACATCCAGGTTGTACAGCAGGTCATAGAAAGGCACAACGAATACACCATGCCACTGTGCTTGGCTTTTATCGACTACGAAAAAGCATTTGATTCCATCTCAAAGCATGCGATAATGGATGCACTGCTTAGCCAAGGTGTAGAGAGAGCCTATGTAAACCTATTAGAATCGATATATGATGGAGCTACAGCCACAATTCACCTTGATGATCTGGAAGTAGGAATTAATATAGAATGAGGTGTACGGCAGGGTGACGCAATATCGCCTAGTCTTTTCTCGGCTGGCCTAGAAGAAGTATTCCGTAAACTGGATTGGGAACAGGATGGGGTAAAGATCAACGGTGCAAACTTAAACCATCTTAGATTTGCAGATGATATTATTCTCATTTCACAAGACCCAGAGGAGCTGCAAAGACGCATACAAGAACTGCAAAGGGCTGGCGAACCATTTGGCTTGAAAAATAAAAAAAAAATATATATATATATATATATATATATATATATATATATATATATATATATATATATATATAGATATATATATATATATATATATATATATATATATATATATATATATATATATATATATATATATATATATATATATATATATATATATATATATATATATATATATATATATATATATATATATATATATATATATATATATATATATATATATAGTTTTCAACTACATATTGGGTCCAAACAGAGGGAATAAGCGGTTAGTTCCTGTGTGTAAAAAAACGTTTGTCGGAATTTTGTTTATTTGTGGAGACAGAGTAAAAAGAGTTATAAAAAAGACTGTTTCAATGTTCAGAAATGGCCATTGAAGAAGAGGTGGAGATATAAAGACAAATAAATTGTCGAAAAAAAAGAGGAGAAATTACTCAAATCACTAAAAAGTTTAATCCATTGGAGTCTCATTACTGCAGAGCGAAAATTGCTTGACGTGGCCACCTGGCCAGTGATCTAAATATCAGAAAAATATGGAAATGAGTAGATACAGTGCGGTTGATCGCCGATAGATGCGGCGGCCTATTGTGTTGTCTATGTGCTTGAAATTGTTAAGTAGTTAAACCAGTCCTATTAAAACATTCGATTTAGTATTTCCTGTGGTTGGACACTCCTATATTCCCCCTGATAAAGTATTTGCCACAATTGAAAAATAAATAATAGAGATGAAATTGTAATGCCAGAAGAATACATAAATATTTTTAAAGTACATAGTAGAAAGATAGTGAGCTATCTTATCAGACATGAGTATTCAACGTCCAGACACAAGAATATTTAAAGGAGTCTTTAAGAAAAACCAGACTGCTTACAATATCCAGCCAAAAGGAATTCCTACCGGAATGAAACCGAAAGATCGGAATATGAGGGAAGTTAACAACTTATTAAGTAAGCACTATGGGAAAGGAGTGGAGAAAACTGGAATGTTATAAACACGTGTTGGAAAAATTTCACGATAATAATATTCCCAGTGATTCCGAAAAAACCAGTAAAAACGAAGATTATTGTTTTTGAGAACAAACCGAAGATATGCCTGATTTGAGAGTTTAAGACATTTTATGTGCCATTTCTAAGAAAAAAGAACTTGTAATTTTTTTAATAAAGTTTCCTTTTAATGTTTAATGAAATTTCATTTACTTCTGCTAGGATAAAGCGGAGCTAGTTGAGCACCTTTTTGTTTGATCTCCCATAATTTTAAGAATATGCATTGGATTTAATTGATTCTTATTGTGTTAGGTTCGTAATTTACTCTTCTCCAAAACATCTAGCAGTGTGAAAATGATCCGAGTACAAGTTTAAAAGTTATTGTCGGAAATGCGAGAGCGCTCTGTTGCTTAAGTTGCACAACGTGCCCCACTAGTGGGTCTAGTTGAGCATGGGTAAAATAATTGTAATCAACAAGCAAAAATTTATTTATTATGGTTATTACATACTCATATTGTTAGTATATCTCTGGAAAAATAAAATTAAAATCAAACAAAATTAAATCTTTCGAATCTTTGGATTATCATTACCCTTTTTATATTTAAAATTATATATTTAAGAATAATTATAACGCAAATAAATATTAAATCAAAGTAGTAACTAATAATGAGATCAAGAATATTATTGATTGATTTGTCCGTTACTTTGTGATAGTTCATTTTTTAAAAAAGTTTTAAAGTAGTGTTTGAGAATGTAAAATGGTTTAACTAAACTATAGTTACACAAATTTTGTTTAAAAAGAAAAGTGATAGATAACAAAGTAAAAAAATGTTTTATTCCTTTTTTATCAAGAATATTGGTAGATAATAAATAATCCCAAATTATTAATCATCTTTGTCTCTATCACAATTAATACAAACATAGGTTAGACCAACGTTCGGTACTAATTTAATATGAGACCATTGTTTGCACATCTGACACTGAATCCAGTTTTCTCCAGGTATGCTCTCAGAAAATTGCTCATAACAAACAAGACAAGCGTACTCGTCTCTTTTATATGCATCCTAAAATATAATAATAATCATTAATGTAATTATCAATATAACTAATTTTAATTAGGAAACTTTGTGTAGAATCGTCACATGTACAAATTAATTAATGGTTATTACATGTAGTGGGGCTAGATGAGCAAACAATGAACGCGCGTTGCTCAACTAACCCCAATTGAGGCAACAGAATACAAATTAGGTTATAAAAAAATCATAAGGTTTAAAAATAAATAACATTCTGTAATCGAAAAAACAATAATTATGTAATCTCTAAATATTTACGTGGTCCTTATTAAGCGTTTTTATACAAGTATAGTAGAAAAGTTATGATGACCTATAATATTTGTTTTAAGGAGAAAAAAAAGCGTTCTCTTATTTTATCGGAGCACCGGACAGCAATTGACAGTCGCGCTCTGTATTCCGCTCCCGTAACCCCTTTTTTTCGCCATTTACAATTTTGTTGTAGGTTGCTTAGTTTTCAAGATATTTCGATTGCACAACTTGCCTCTATGATCATCTCCCCGCTCTACCCTGCTCTCATTTTCAAATCACGCCAAATCCATTTTGTTTGGTCTCAAATTGCACTTAATCCACAGTTTGGCAGCAGACGCCACGAAACACCAGTTTTAAATTCAAATTGGGCTTTTGAGCAATTTGTTTTGTCATAAATGGAAAGATCATATATAAGTTTTATAACAAAACTATTTTTATTTTTATTTTTTTTCTTATAATTAAAAAGTTATATCAAATTGCAAATACATTTTTAAACCTAGTACTGATGACACGCCGGAGCAATATGTGACCTAATCAAAAACAAATCGGAGCAATATGTGACCTCACAGAATGTACCGCCAATCGCTTCGGCTCGGTCCAATTCTGTTACTTAAACCCGAAATTTTCTTCCTTTTGTTTTTTGCATTCGTTTTTATTTATTTATATTATTTAATTCATGTAGGGATAACAAATTAACGTGCCAAATTTATAAGAAGGAAAATTCCTGTGTGTCCGCAAATAATCTACATGTAGCAACACAACCGAGGGTAGTAACAATAAAAAAGCCTTACAGGATCGTCAATTTTGTAGGATAGGAATGAATAATCATATTCAAGAGTTGGACAAGAACAGGCAAGAACAAAATTCGACTACTGATTTGGAAGGTAATCGTATATGAAAAGTATATTTATGAAAGTTTTACAGGATAATCTAATTTGTAGATGGTCGAAGAGTACAGAAACTTGTGTGATTAGTTGGATGAACACTAACTTGTTAAATTAAGGACTGGCAAAGCAGTTTTCCATGGAATCAAAACAAACATCTGAAGGAGTATGCAAAAAAAAGAGAATAGAAAAGCAAACCTACTATCCAAACAAAAAGTTAAGAAAATGGTATATGTTTATTCTAAATAAAAACAAAACAGTTAAAGTATTTTGTGTTTTTCAGGATTTTGGTACATTTCATCTATTGATTGAACATATTCATTTCATAGGGTATGTTTAAACATAGATTAGAAAATTATTCAGTGGTTCCAGGATATGCTGTGGTACATAGTGGTTTTCTAGTAGGTAGACCTTAACAGGAGAGTTCCACACTTCGACTATAAGTTTTCCACTCATTTCGCTCAAAAACAAAAAGGTTTAGGTGCCTTCTCTTATTTAGGAAATCTCTAGCTAGTTATGCATTAGAGTTAGTTAGCAGCGACATTTATTTATATTTGCAATTATTATTAAAACAATGTCTAATGTCTAATGTGGTGGTTTGTAAAACATGTAAGGCGAAAAATCGATATCGTTTTAAACACACTGAAAACTTTTTTATTAAATTAATTTAAAATTAATTTATTATTTTTTTGTTTTTTTTTTATTGTTTTAAATTAGAACAATAATGTAGTATGGGTGATTTTTTTAAAAATATTGTTAATATAGTTTAGTGTGGTGGTTTGAAGAATCGGTGTGGTTTTAAAATGATTGCTAATAGAGTTTAGATTGTTAACAGAGTTTAGTGTGGTGGTTCGAAGAATCGGTGTAGTTTTAAAAGAATTGCAAACTATAATGAAAGCAATAAAAAAATATTATTATTAATGTAGTTTACATATTATAATCTACTGTAATATATTATCCTAACTGGAAGAAGTTCTATTATGTATATTTAACAGTGTATTCTTTATTGAAATAAAATTAGAGATTTAAACAGTATGTATGTGTTTTGTTTTTCTAATTATGCTTTATATTGTTTTTTCGTGTTAAAAAATAATTACAAAACTAGAAAATAACTTTTGGTTATTAAATATTTAACATTTTTCATTATTTTTGAAAACCAATATTATAAATATATAACATATAATTTTTTTTGTTTAAGTATTTATTATCTGCTGAAGCTGCACAATCGTTACATTGAGTGTCTTGAACTTTTCTTAATTTTTCATTAATAGTCAAGGCAACTATATAAGCTTTAGTTCGAACTTTATGTGCTGGACATACACGTACTTTTACTATGCAAATACCATTTTAACCGGTTAAGTTAAACAAAACCTATAGCCATGTCACCGTAACTCTCTCGTGACAGCCTACAAATAATGTAATTATATTTAAGAGAAATATTTTGTTTCTTATTTACATTTACATTATTATTTTTTTAAAAACTTACATCGATGCTTTAGTACCTCGAACTTCAGCTGAATTGAATCAAATGTCATTTTTCAGAAAATCTGTGACCATAAAAATATCCACTGCAGGTATATTATTAGAATTAGCCTTTATGAACCCTTTGTCACTTAACCAACAATAATTTTGACAGTATATATACGAATAAAAGCCGTTGACGATGTCACAAACATAGCAGCCAATTGTGGCGCGTTCGTAGTCACGTGATTTTTATTTAAATTTTATACATTTAAATTCAATTATAATTAATTGTAACAAGTTTTTAAAAAGTTTTTCGCAGCGATTATCAATATTATTTATGATAAAATTTTAAAATAAAGTAAAAAAATCCATAATTATTTTTTATTCCAAAGCCTAATTGTGATTTTATATTTATTTCAAAAGACATGATTGTAAAATTTTTGAAACCTGATTTTTTTTTATACTAAATAACGCCAAAATCATCCCGAAACAGTTTTCTTGCGGTTATCTCAAAATTATAAAAATTGACTTAATAGGATTTGAAACCGAACAATTCATTTGTAGGTCTTCAAATAAGAGAACTAATGAAGGAAAACAGCTTTAAACAAAAACTGAATGATCTTGAAAAACCCACCTGATAATGCTTTGTTAATGTCGTAAAAAATGTTTCGGGTAACCACAGGGCAGAAAATTACAAAGATTTAATTAGTGAACTGTTAATCTCATACAAAGCTTTGGGATCCTAGAATCATATTTGGATTTTTTCCCAGAAAACCTGAGTTTTATGAGTGATGAACACGACGGGAGTTACCACCAGGATATTTCCCTTATATAGATGCGATATTAAGGGAAATAGAGTCCTGGGATGTTATCCGATTACTGCAGAGGATTGAAAAGGAAGGTAAGTACTCGCGAAAATCATAAACAATGTGTATATGTGGATAATTGTATAAGTGTGAGTGTATTTTCGTCTGTACATTTTTAATATATTTATAATTTTTGGTGTATATTTTAAATATAAATCTATATTTGAACGCCACAAAGAAACCAGGCGTGTAATTTTTTTTATTAATATATTTTTGTTAGGTGACCATAATACTATCTAAATTAGACAATCGTTTTCGTTTGAAAAAAAAAGTTTGGATTTTGTAGACCAGTATAATTCGCGTTCTTTTGAATAATGTATGACCTTGTGTAGTCATGCTCTCATGTGTCAAACCGAGAACGACCTTCTAATAACAAAAAAAGAAGAAAAATAGAAATAGAAATATTAAACGATCAGCAATAAATCAATTTTGTATTGTGATGATTACGAAACAAATGTGTTTATTTTTAATTAGCTTAGTTTAACTATTTGATGATGATCGCAGTATTAAAATGCCCAGAGTGAAAATGCAACGAAATAACAGCTACCTATGCGATTCCGAAAAGGGAGTCGTGTTTTTTCTCTCACAAATAACAAGGTCAATTTTAATTCAATCAAAATGACAATTTCACACTGTATCATTCAAACTAGTTGCCTTAGAAAGTCAATGTTCTCCCCTGTCCCAAAATGATGTCCTTTGGGATAAATTTTCAATCTTGAAAAAGTCACAAGTACTCAATTCTGGCAAATAAGAGAACTGCGACGTCAAAATGAAGATTTTACTGGCGAAAAATTCGTTAATTAAAATCATGGCAAGGCGTATTGTTATGATACACCACCCAGGGGTTCTTGGTGTTTGTTTTCACACTAATGGCCCTTTACTGGAATCTTTCAAGAACCTCTCTTTAAACATACTTGTTTACCGTTTAACCTTGAGGTACAAATTCCTTATGGATTATCTCGTGGTTACCAAAAAATCAAGTCCGCATGCTTTTGATCTTTGATTTGATTATTCTAGCTTATTTTGACCGCGGTGAGGTTTAAGTGTGCCATTCCTGCTTCTGGCGCTTCGTTTCCGGGTTGTATTAAATAAAAATCTAAGGTTCATCACCAATAATGACACGTTCCAGAAAATAAGAATAATTTATAATATTAGAAAAATCTGGTATTCGAAAAGAATTACTACAGACGTCCAAGTGACTCACATGATTTCAAACCCATATTGACTACGTACCAGATATTGGCCTATCTCCCCCTCAAAAGGAATGTCAACAGTGCTGCCAACCTTGCATTAAATTATTTGCTCATTTTCAGAACACACTAGAAAAATGTGGTATTCGAAAAGAATTACTACGGACTTTCAAATGACTGAAAAGATTTCAAACTCATATTTACTACGTACCAGATATTGACCTATCTCCCTTTCAAATGGGAAGTCAACAGTGCTGCCAGATCGAACGCTATACAACCAGTCTCTTTATTTTATATCGAACAAAAACCAACTAATAATAAACACATTGTTACGTTAAAAATCTTTATTATTGTAAAATATTAAGGAATCCTTTCAACTTATTGAGAACAATTTCGAAAGGTTGCAATGTCAAAACGATCCAATTAACATCGGAACAACTCAACACGCAAAACAAATTCAAAAAAAAAATTGGAAAACAAGCGAAAACCAAGAAGGACCTCGTTGCTCGAGCTCTCCCAGCGACCCATAAATAAAACAGGGCACTAAGAGGATTCCGAGCCGGATTTATAAATTATAACTTGTTTCGAAAGTTATGTTTTTCTGCTACCTCCCCCGTCCCTTCGACCACCCTTCACTGCCTCTTTCTTCGACCTCCCCAGTTCTCTTTATCAAAAGAGAATAAATTATTTGGTGTCCGTAAATTCGCGAGAGGGAGCTTGTTAGCTACCTGGACTTTTTTTGTCTCTACCAAGGGAGGGGAAACATTCTTTTCATACCGCTTGCTCTTGACGCGTTTGTCGCGTTCTCCTTCTAGCGAATGCAATTTTATTTCATGTTTCTCTCGAGTTAGCTTTGCAATTATGAGAGAATTTGCAGTTTATTTTACTTCGTTCATCCCACTTTAGATTACTTCGTCCATTCCACTTTTTTTAAGTTTCTTTTAATCTTTATCAAAATTCATTCATTTTTTAATTAACTCAGCAGTGGGAACGTGAAAAATTCTGACGTCAGTGGGAACAATGGGTCTAATTGACCCTCTTGTCGTTAAGGACAAGTTAAAACACTGGTTAATTATACAATTCTTTTATTATTATTTAAATCATATCACTATATCCCCAGTCTAATATACATTACATAATGTACCCCAAATTTTATAATTTTCTTGTATAACATCTTAGACAACCGAATGAATGCAAACAACACAAAAAATATGATGTATATATATATATATATATATATATATATATATATATATATATATATATATATATATATATATATATATATATATATATATATATATATATATATAATATATATATATATATATAATATATATATATATATATATATATATATATATATATATATATATATATATATATATATATAATATATATATATATATATATATATATATATATATATATATATATATATATATATATATATTAGAGCTCGGCTGATGAGGGCTGAAAGGCTAGAAACCGGTCCCGAGAGACATGTGACGTCGCATGGTTGACAGTTCGGCGAAGGCGATCGGTGGCACCACGTGGAGAAAGGGTGAAAGATTTCTGTAATATTTCCCTCCACGGTCCCGTTACGCTACCTTATGGACATATCTGGTACTATACCCGAGGTTCCAGACAGAATGTTACGAGCGGTCCTGACTGCTACGAGCATTCGCCGTATGATGGCGTGAGTTGTGTGCGATCACGACCCGTCATTAAAATGGCCAGTTAATCTGGTCTGGCCTCGATCGTCTCTCCGAACTGCTTTCCTTGCGTTCGTCTAGAGCTCGGCTGATGACGGCTGAAAGGCTAGAAACCGGTCCCGAGAGATACGTGACGTCGCATGGTTGACAGTTCGGCGAAGGCGATCGGTGGCACCACGTGGAGAAAGGGTGAAAGATTTCTGTAATAATTCCCTCTACGGTTCCGATACGCTACCTTGTGGGCATATATATATATATATATATATATATATATATATATATATATATATATATATATATATATATATATATATATATATATAGTTTTTTTCTTGGGGAAATTGGTTGTTTTCGGGCTTGCGGTCAGCAGTAAAACAAGTGTTTAATCGTCTCAATATTTCGTCATTGTTTTGATGACTTCATCAGGAGACTCTAAAATTATTTTTTTCCTTTTATTATTTAATAAACAATGAAATAGTATAGAACACCAACATGTTAAAATATAAATTCGCATAACAATAAATATATAAACTTACAATTAATGACTATGGTTTAAAACGTGTGTATCTAAATAACGTTCTTGAACGATACGGGCCCAACCAGGAATTAACAACCGAAACAACCAATTTTCCCAAGAAAAAAACTATAAATTGCACGGTCGAGAAACATATCAAATTATATATATATATATATATATATATATATATATATATATATATATATATATATATATATATATATATATATATATATATATATACATACATTTATATATAGGTGTGTGTGTCATTGTAATTTATACATATCAAAATAAATAACTTAACTAATTCATTCAGTAAGATTCGGTTATCCTTGTTAATGTTATTATTTGCTTTATTGCTTTATATATAATAAATGCATTGATTGCTGTTATATTTAGGAGTTAGTCAAAAAGAAGTTACGGGCCATCTCCTGGAGTTACCTGATACGTCAAAATGTGTACACATGCCACCCATAACGTCAATTGCAGCTTTTGTGGCCCTTTAGAATGTAATTATCTCGGATTTTTTAGATTCCTCAGTATTTTCATCTATTTTTGCACACTATGATGCATTGTAGACATAAGACTCACACTTTTGTTTTTATTTGACATGTACGACACACTAAAGTGGTGTTTTCTTGGAAGCCAAATATGCTACTATTTTTATTTCTATTTTTGATGTTTATCATCAAATCCCAATACATTGGGAAACTGTGGCTTATTTCTTTTTATAGTACCTACTACTATTAGGTCGTGTTCAGACCGCATTTTTGTTGTAACTAGATAAGAAGTAAACCAATTGTCAATGGTTATGTTCCTTCTTAATTTGTGCAGTGGTCTTTCCACCACGTCATCGGTTTATATCATCGGTCAGTAGAAACCAATCGCGCGATAATGAATATGAAAAATCGTGCAAGAAGACAAACAAATGTTGCGTTGAATATTCATCGAGCTGAATTCCGTTACAACATGACAATTAATTACAGTGCAATCCGTTGCTATTGGATCAATGAGCGTTGTGTGCCCACATTGTAAGGTATTGAAATGCCGAAATGAAATCCCTGGATTGTATTGCGCACGTGACAAAGTCAAATGGCACCATTGGTCCCGCCACCAGAGCCATTGCGCTCCTTGGTTTCTGGAACAGGAACAGATTCCACATATTTCCTGACACAAATCCAGAAATACAATAGTTGCTTCCAAATGACGCAAATGCGTCCAAATTGGTGCAACAAATGTGATTCGGCATATTGTGATTTCAGATTTAATGAAAGAAAATAAATCCTTTGGTTGACATGAAATTCTGACTCAATTCAATTATGACTTCAATTTTGGAACAAAACCGCATGGTTCCAAGTCGATCACATTCCAGGCACATCACACATTTCCAGCATTTCAGCGGTGTTCTCATTGACGTACTTCTGAATGTACTTCTCCTCAAATTGAATATCCATGGTCACAATCGTTAATGCAATGATCACACAGAAATACTGTTTTTTTTTCTCATTTTTACTTTGTTTACACATTTCCAATAGCTTTTCACAAATTCACAAAACGATCTTAAACAAATTTATTGAAATTTGGACAGGACAACGTCTGTCGGGTCAGCTAGTACTAAATAAATAGTAGATTGTAAAAATATGTAGTCTATTTCTTTCCCTACAGACCCCTTATAACCCCTATTTCCATCAATGTTACCTCAAAAAAAAGTTTAAATTTGTTGACCTGTGCAATCAAATGTGTTTAATAGGTGTTTTAAAAATATTTCTTGTTACCTAGCAAACATAGAAACTAATAAAAATCTGAAAACACACCGCGAACAAATCTTGATAACGGATCTATGGGGAGTTTTTGGTAATAAATGATACCACTTTTAAATAATTATACAAAAGGAAGTTATTAAGTTTAAATAAACAATTAAATTAACCATTAAATAAACCATCTTGTGTTTCTGAATTAAATGAATGATCTGTATAAAATCATTACTACGTATAATCAAATTGTTGTATAGAAAAATATTGTTTTACTTCCTGGTAAAATAAAAATGAATATTCTTTCGGCACATCCCGAAAATTACGTCAGTTATTTCCTGAAAACATAAAGTGTTATAACAAATAAGTGTCTCGTCAGGGCGGTATTTTCTTAGCAAGATAGCAATATCTTTAAGAGAGTTGTTACAAAGGTGCTATCTCATCGTTCATCTAAGACGGCCCCCTTTACACTCCTTCAGCTAAGACGAAAAAAGCTGCTATATTATTTATATTTCGTCTGGCAGTGAACATTATTATTTAATGTTATTCCGTTCAAACTTGCTTTTCGAACGATTAACTAACACGGTGTTTTCTTTATTACTTGTAAGTGGATTTTTTCGCTAGCAATCTACTGAATAATTTTGTGCTGTCTGACAATTTCTTTTTTTTTGCAGGAACCGACTAATAACATATACACAGCTTTCAGTTAATCCTGTAACTCCCTTGACTCTTGACTTATTTAATCTTAGGAACTTTATTTTTTTTATGTTTTAAAGTTTTTTTAAAGGTGTCACCAAAAATATTACTAGAATTTCCTTTAGATCTGCCATCGAGATTGTTCAATCATTTTCAGTGCATTTCATCAAGAATATTTATGTTAACAAATTTGCGTCTGCGCTCTCTTCTTTTTTCCTATCATGGCATCTGTTCACATGAAGTTTTTTTACATTTCTTTAGGATTGATTGATTACATTAGGATTGGTCAAATGTTAATTTCGTTATTCATTTCGTTAATTCAAAGAAAAAGATTATTTATGAAAACTGAAAAACAAATCAATATAATCAACAATAAAACAAATCAATATATGTCGTAATAGGTGTTTCGGTTAATAGGAGAAAGTCTGGTAATTTGGACCATTTTTTTTCAAATGCGCTTTGAATATACATTTTAATTTTTTTACAAATGTCCATTGTATGCAATAAAACAACAATTATTAGGCTTTGCATTAATTAAGTATTAATCAACGTAATTATTATAGATATCTCAATAATCAACATAATGTGAAATCCGAGTTTTGTTCCAATTTGGCCAACTGGTTCTGTTATTTGGACTACGGGGTTGCTAAATTGGATCTCAATAGGCTCCAAGGTAAAACAAAAAGTAAAATATGATAAAACAAAATATATCACACAGTACAATCATCGCAAATGTCAGGATTTTGAGTACAAGTTTCGTGATTTCAATTTTGGCAACGCGCACACTGTATCCAATCAACTTTGGGGTCTTTTTTATCGGTAGTAATTCATTCTCATTGTCTTCTGATCCCAAACTGCTATCAGAATCGTTCAAAACTAGGAGATCTTTATCGTCGTATTCTTCACTATCAATTTCATTGATTTTTTTCTTTTTTTTTCTTGTTAACGTCATTTTCTACAATTTTGTGGATTTTGTTTTTGATTATTACTGTTGTTTTATTAGAAATTTTAGTTTGTTTTTTATTATTTTTCTTGTCTAAATTTAATTTGATTGGCTTTCGCTTCTGTTGTAACGCTTCTAAATTATTTTTGTACGGACTAGAGATCAATTCAACAACTTTTTGTGCACCTCTACCTTTGATGGATTGCCTGGTCCATGGTACTGGTGATAGGAAGTTAAGATCTGCTTCTACTTCTAAATCTAACTGCTAAATATTCTGCGAAGTAGATGGTATAACTTCCGTTAAGCATTGTGTGGCTATCTGCGACATGGAACGCATTGCGACTTGTGTCTTAGGTTTTATGGAAGGTTGAGCTTGGAGAGGAAAGTTTGAAGAAGATCGCGTTTTAGTTTCAGTATCGGTAACAAGCAAAAATTCAACAGCCGCAAAATGGTAGTCTTGAAAAACATTTCAATTAATGGGCCAAATGACCGATGCTTTAAAGCCATTCATTACATTACCAATAATGACTGCACGTTCATAAACTATATTAATCAATTGGCTAACTTGATATTGAGTAACAATTCTACCGGGATTTGTTTACATCCAAGGTTCGATAGCTTGCCTATAGTAAGTACTCATGGGCTTGAAAAACGACACATGTAATGGTTGAAGTCTATGAGTGTGATTTGTGTCACTGTAATTGTAGCAAAATAACGCCATTGTCACGAGCTAACAACAAAGCATCTAAATTTTTACTGTGTGTCGTATGACCATCGAGTAGTAACAAGACCTTATATTATCTTGTTGGTTTGACCACAGAAATAAAATGCTGTATCAATTGATTGAACAGTTCACAATTTATGTAACCAAATTCCGAAACTGTTACAATACTCCCAGCTGGAACTTTTTCCTTTAACTGTTCATTCATTCGCATTTGTTTAAAAATTATCATTAGCGGAATCAGTTGACTTAACCAGATGCACTAGCACAAGCAACCATTATGGTATTTATACTTCTTTCACCGCTAGTTAAAGTTCCCACTTGTTTTTCCTTTTTGCCACCTATAACTTTTTGAGGTTTCTTCTGCACTGTTTGAAATCCGCTTTTATCAACATTGAATATTTTATTAGGAGTCAGTTTATTGTCAATAATATTTTCATATATATATCAAAAAAGTGATTCAAATTTTCCCTGTTAAATCCTTTGGTTCTGTGTAAGGAAGTAGCGTCAGGTTGTCGGAGGCTTATTTTGTCTTTATGTCTTTTCAGGAAAGCATAGTACCATACTATACCTGCCATTTTTTTAGTGCGATTGAACGTGTTCGCTATGTTATTCTTCTCAGCGATTTAAAAGGCCAATCTTCCAACATCGTTGATTGTCAATCCGAACACATGTTGTTCTAACTTCGGAATATGATTTACTAGAATATCTTCAAACTCATTGTTAAATATAGTCGGCCATAATATTTCTATTGCTATTGACTCACTTCCTTCTCGTATCACGATCTAATTGCCTCTTCGTTTCTCGTATCACATATATCTAATTGCCTCTTTAAATTGGCTTTGGGAATCTTATGCAATCTTGCGCATTTATTTAGACCAATCCCTTCATTTCTGTAATCATGTATGGCATTTTACAAATCTTCTTGAGACCATTTATAATACTTTTTATCAGTCATCTGTAATAAGAACGAATGGGTACGATAAATTGGACGGTACGGTACGGCTAATTGGATCCATTTTATTCAACTGCTTGCGGTCCATTTTAACCAACAGTCTGGATATCATAAAAACAAATCTAAAAGGATATAACCTACAAATGCCGGCAATCGTTTTACGTATTTTGATTGTAGTTAATTACGCTTCCAAACTACAAATTACAAACACTGTATGCTTACCTTTAATTTAACTATACTCTTAGCACGGATCGATGGAATCTACAATAGAAATATCAAAAATTGATTTTTCAAAAAAAAAACACAAACGTTGAATGCCACAACGAATACAATATGGCCGATATGCAATGAAGTTAGATGCATACCGTTTGGTGTTACCAATATTGAAATTAAAAAAAAATTGCGATATGAAAGTAGCCCAATTTAGTTACCGATTCAATATAGTAGACTTTCCTCTAATATAGATTTGTTCGTAAAATTTCCGCGTTTTTTTCATAACAAAATCAGTTACCTTAATAATCACAGCATTGGTCATCGTTAGCTATTACTTTTTCTAATCCTTCTGTTAAAGAACGGATTTCGCGCCAAAAAAACTTTTGGATTTTTGAGGCCAACTATTCATCAAGACAAATTTTCACTTCTTCGTAAGAATGTAAGTGTTATGCTGAAAGTCCGTGCTGCATCAATCGAAGTAAGTGGTAGTCCAAAGGGGCTAAGTCCAATGAATACGGTGGGTGGAATAGTACGTCTCATTTAACGTTTTCCAAATAGTTTTTTTTACATATTTTGCAGCATAGTAATGGTAGTTCATAGTCAATGAGTAGTTTAGTTTTATTAATTGTTGTTGGTATTGATCATTCTACCAAATGCTGACTGGAGGTCTATGAAAAGGTGATGATTTTCAGTGTCGTATTCCCTGCTTCTATCCAGAATCTTTCTTATGGTGAAGACCTGATCAATTGAGAATTTGCCTGGGAGGAACTCAGTGTGTTAATCTCCAATCATTCGCTATGTCATAGATATCAGCTTCTCATACAAGATATTTCATTATTCCTAGAGTTTAAGGGAACCCGAAATAGTCGGAAAATTAAACAAAATTTTTGTTTGAAAAAATTCTACATTCAATTCTGTTCATTTCTGTACAGATATCATGAGCTTTTGAAAACTGCAAATGCATTTTTTTTTTTTTTTTAAGTTTGTTTTGGCAGCATCTTTGACTGGTCTACGGAATCGCTTTTCTTATTGCTAATAATAATAAAATAGGCTTATATTCAATAAAATAGTTGTTTGTTTGCCATATATTTGTATATGTATTTTAATATTGCAGTTTCATATAGGATGACTAAAAAGCAACTATTTTATTGAAGACCTAGAATGGAAATTATATTAGTTTTATTAAACAAAAATAACCGAGTAATAAGATTATATATATATATATATATATATATATATATATATATATATATATATATATATATATATATATATATATATGCCCACAAGGTAGCGTAACGGAGCCGTGGAGGGAAATATTACAGAAATCTTTCATCCTTTCTCCACGTGGTGCCACCGATCGCCTTCGCCCAACTGTCCACCATGCGACGTCACGTGTCCCTCGGGACCGGTTTCTAGCCTTTCAGCCGTCATCAGCCGAGCTCCAGACGAACGCAAGGAAAGCAGTTGGGAGAGACTATCGAGGCCAGATCAGGTCAACTGGCCATTTTAATGACGGGTCGTGATTGCACACAACTCACGTCATCATAAGTAAAGTTTTAGGGTTAGAGACGCATCAGCAACTGAGAAGGCTATTTAGCGACTGGACCTACAGCTTCAAGTAGGTTTCGAACCACGATCATCAGCTACTGAAAAACCTCTGTCAGCACCCGCCTTGGGCTATCAACCGCCGGTTTTGTGCTTAACCGAAAGTATTTCGAGAAGCCTACCGACTGGCGAGTGACCAACGTAGAAAACCTCTCTGAGGGCATCCGGCCTTACCCACCCTCGAACTGGCGTGACCGAGGGGTGATTCCTTGTTAGATTTTACACTCTTACCTAGAAACATTCACAAGAATTTTAGTAAAACTGTTTTGCCTAGTACGGGATTCGAACCCGCTCCACATTAACTACCGTAATGTAAAGCTGACGCCTTGGACACCACAGCTAATGTGGCTCCTCATATATATATATATATATATATATATATATATATATATATATATATA
This sequence comes from Cosmopolites sordidus, assembly GCA_031761425.1. NCBI lineage: Eukaryota > Metazoa > Arthropoda > Insecta > Coleoptera > Curculionidae > Cosmopolites > Cosmopolites sordidus. The sequence continues at coordinate 70,215 of JARFXV010001440.1, forward strand.
TATATATATATATATATATATATATATATATATATGTATATATGTAACCGTCTAATATAATTATTATTTTTTTTATTTTTTGGGACTTTCGGTCAATCCAAACATCCACTTCAATCAAATCCAAAACAGTTAAGTTATAATAAAAAACAAAAATTTAAAAGTGGAAGATTTGTTAAATATATCAACATCATTTATATGCCAATTAAAAATTTAAAAAAATGTCACATCACATATTAGTTAAAAAAATTAGTAAATTAATTGTTTAATTAAATATTGGTAGGTTTTTAGATGTAAATTTGTGTGTTTTATGAAAATAATGTTTATTGTAGAATTGTTCTGATGGAACCGAAACGTTAACAAAACAGGTCATACAAAATAAAACAAAATAGGTCATAGTATAGGTGGTCGTCGTGCTTCAGCTTCTTCAAATTGCCGATCCAATGTTCGCCTTGGCTTTATTGTCTTAGACCTGGCTTTTTGTGCTCCAGCTGTCATTGCCCTTTCAGCATATCTCAGCCTAATATTATCCAATGAGTACATTTTTAAAGATGAAATAAAACACTTAAAGATGAAATATAGCTCCTTCAGTAAAAGTTCCTAAGGCGTCATATGCCCCTAATTTTAAAGTTTTTAGATTTCCAAAAATTGATTTAGGTAATTTTTCTCAAATTACATTGTTCAAAGACTCATTAGGATTCTGTGTAACTCCGCTTACGAAAAAATCTCTTACTGCGATCCATTTTGGAGAAAATAAATTTAAAGTCGAGACTAAACTGACGACGTATGTGTATTATGAATATAATATAATATAAACGAGGTAAACTGGGGGGTTATTCATTGCTATGTAAATGAATAAACATTCAGCAACGATACATAGAGGGTTACGATACAATATCCATTAATTTTTCACCGCTAAAAACCGATGAATTCAAACCGTTACAGAAAATCGGCCGTCCTGAAAAGTTAGGTTTTTTCATATTTAGGTCTCATTTTCTCAATAACTACTAAAGCTATAGTAATGCGAGCTACAATATAAATCGAGATGTAATCCAGATAAACATTTTCTTCTACTTTCAAAAAACCCGTTTCCTTTTAAACAGTGCGTGTATACCAACATGTTTTGGGGATATAACATTGAGCGAATCTATCTGGGATTAATGACGTAGAATCTCTTGTTTTTTTATTTTCCTTCTACCAAACACCACGAAAACTAACTTACAACAGCCTTAATCCCGGATCCGTACTAATTGCAATCCGTCATCCCCAATTAATTCTGTCAAAACTCTCCCGGCAAATTTTCACCCTCTGCGGGATTATTAATCTGGAATTTCTTACCGGAGCTGCCTGGACTTTGCCCGGGCCACTTTTAATCCACACAATGCCGCTGATGTTTCCAACTCTGAACTGATACAAACAGGCCCGTCAAAGTGTTAATTGACGAGGGAACTTACCCAGGAATCCTTCAGACCGACAATGGTCTTTTATGTTTGTGTTAACTTGCTAAATTTTTCACTTCTCTCTTTCTCTCTCCGTCGTTTCGTAGATGTCGTTGATTATATTTGTGTTAGTCGTCGTCGTTGACTAACGTTTAATTTTTTTCCGCCGTCCAGTTATTTTAAAGCGCCATCTTTTAGCTTCATGACAAACTATAATATTTGAGTCTACAATGGACATAACCAGAAAAATTCGTTTGAAAAACACATTTGAGGCCCAATCTTCTTTTCGCCTTTCACCTGGAAATAATATGCTGCGCAATCTCAGAACATAATTTGTGCGACTTTGAGAGATAATTCTTTTTCATGCAGTACTTGCAAGTAGTAGTTCCAATAATTCTGCAGTGATGCAGAATATCCGGCACAGCCAAAAAAAAAAAATTGAAAAGACATTTGAAAGAAAATCCTCATTGTACACTGTTGGAGTTCCGACAGGAACTCCAAGAAATACAGCAAATCATTTCTAAAGGTTTACATTAACCAGGGAAAATTCAAAACGAGAACCTATGGGTCCCCAATGAACTCACAGCTGAGAATAAGAGTAAACGCATTGATGTTGTATGTCGTTGCTCTCCATATTCAAAACTTCCTGCAGAAGACTGTGATCTGTAACGAAAACGAAATCATCTACCAGAATCCAAAGAGGCGAAAATCATGGTGAGCCTATTTTGCAGACTTGGCCCTTTCGGATTTTCATATCTTCCGATCTCTGCAACATCACCTGGTAGCTAGCCGATTCGTTAGCTATCTCTTAAAAAAGTTGAAAATGCAACGGTTTTATCTCATCAAAAACACCATATAGACATTTTTTTTCCTTAATATTTTGCTATTCTGCATTGCCTTTTTGCAATCTCCTTTTAGGCATTGTGTTTTCTTCTTCATTATATTCTACTTCAGGGTGTTTGCTGCTGCTTATATTGTCATTTTTTAAATTTGCTCTCATTTATTATCAATATTGACTTCATGAAAAATATTGAAAAAACAAGGATTTTTTCCCGTGATCCATGTAAAATTTGTCCAATGCTTCAATCGCCATTAAACGTCAACAAACATCTTTCAAAACCGATCTCTGGCCTTAAGCCATTATTAGTCTGACTCGAGTTGAACGTTCGAAAGCAATTGAAGGATTGACCAAGGGTCCTAACCATATATTTTTCTTCATTACTGATTATATGCATCGTGAGTCTGTTTCACATTTCTTTCTTTTGTTTTTAGCTGCTCCAAGTTGTGTTTTTATTTGGTTTCCTTAGAGTTCTCCTTATTTTTATATCACTGCTATTAAACTTTGTCTCAACCAAAAGGATATCTGAATCGATATCTTTTCTTATATTAGAATCCCCCCATTCTTTTCTTATATTAGAATATAATAAATCTTTCTGAAATGTGCTCATATTTCGTAAAATACGACATGTTGTGGATTCACTGAGTCCAAATTATTGTGAACGTCGACTAATGGAAATTTCTCTGCATTCTCTGTCTTCAGCAACACTTTCACGTACCGAATCAATATGCTCTTATGAATGACCACTACAACATATATTGTTCTTTTTTATCTTCTACCAATCCAGTTTCTTGAAATTTGTGAACAATTTGATAGTGCTTTCAGATAGACGATTGTGCAAACCTCAAATATTACGCAATTTCCTAAAAATATTTTCATAAAATAATTCATTCAGTTTTATAAATGTCATATATTACACTTCTGAAATGAGACCAGACCTAGGCAAAGTCATATCGCCATCTGTGTTTTATTCAAGAATTAAAAAAAACCGTTATAACCATGACATATTTCACGTTAGACAAAGATCAGGACATTGTATTAAACATATAATATACACGTCCAAAATGCTCACCTCATTAGAATGGATTTTACTAACCAAGCCAAAAACACCGCTAGTTCAACACGGGTAGACAGGCGTAAACGAGAGAGACCCAAGTTATGGTGGAGGATGGTGTCAGGGATAATGTACAAGATGTAGTTCATCAAGTACACTTTTCAGTTTCTCATAAAATACTTCATTTTGTTTACCTTACTTACTATTTATTTAAATTGTCAGGTAACTTATAATGAATGCTGATGCTTAATATCTGAAACAACAAAATTTTGACAAGTTGACGCTCGGAATTTTTCAAAAATAGAAAGTTTTATTTTTTAACTTTACCCAACACATATTCCGCATTAATAAATCTGTCGTTATAAAATTAAAAGCTTTCGCCGCTACTAGAAAAATCTCTCTCGATAATGCCCGATATAAATAACATTTACGCTCCGAAATTTTTGCAAATCGTTCTCAGATTTACATATTTTAAAATGCAAAATTTTTGCATGCTTGTTTTATATATTTTTTAATTTCGTAAACCGTTAAAGCCTTCATTCCTGATACGACTTAGAAATTTACAGATATATTCATTTATATTGTTTTAATTTTATTTACTTATTATCTATGTTAAGAATATAAAAAAAAATTGATCTGTTTTTGGGTTTTTTACAAATTTGATTTTGGAATTACTTTTTTCCTTTAAATAAGCATTATTTCTGATTAAATGTTTATTTTGACGAAACGTCGTGATCTGTCACAAAACGAACGGATTTAAACCCGAAATGATTTACACACATTATTTACCATCCGTAAAAATATTCAATATTTTCCGGGTATAGATCCGTTTCTTCTGGTGAAAAGCTTTTCTAAGTTGTGAAAAATACTTGTGTTTTTTACGGTATCACATTCTTCACTTTCTAGTTATGTTGCTGCCTGCCTCTCTCGAGTCTGCAAGCTGAAGATTTGTAAATAACGTGTGGATATATATATATATATATATATATATATATATATATATATATATATATATATATATATATATATATATATATATATATATATGAACAACCTTTGTGGGTTGAGCGCCCCAACCTATCCTTTCCGAAACATGGGCTATTGGATAGGGTCTCTCTATTCTTGATGGTATGATACATATACCATACCATCAAGAATAGAGAGACCCTATTGGGTCGGCGCCCTGAAGAGTCTGAACCTCGGGAGACAAAATATATGTCATCCAGTTGAAGGGATAGGTGGGCCTCCTTCCTTTTATATATATTCTTACTTTTGCCTTAATTTAGACGTTTCCATCAAACCTGAAGTAAATAGGCAGATCATATATAAAGAATAATATAATTAAAAAGCAAAATACAACGACTAGGGACATCTAGTGACATTTTGTCACACCACAGAATAAATTTGCTCTTATTAATTAAGAACGGTTATAACAACACGAAAAAAAGTTTCTACTGACAACGATACCCGAAAGTTTATTCTGCTTCGGAATTTATTACCGGATTTTTTCCTCTCGGTCTTCTTCTTTCTTGCTCCCGCATTACGCTTGAAAGTTTTAATTTTCGGGAAAGGGAGTTTGCGTTTGGTTCATTGAGTTGTCTTGGGGAATTGAATTAAAAGTTTGCGCGGGACGAGAAAAGTGAGAAAAAAGAAATTGGAAAACGCTTGTGGTGAGCCTTTTTCATTATAGAGGAAAAACCTAGAACAAATAAGGTGCAAACAGGCGGGTAAACGCTGTATAAATGGGGAGAGGGTGATCTTGATGGCTGATTGGAAAAATTAAGAGTCCAGGAAGGAATTTTTTCAACTTTTTCTATTTATTACAGTATTTTAGGTTTTATATTATTTTGATCATGTTATAAAAATTTGTATGTAGATGTATGTTTGTATACCTAGAAAGTTTTATAATTTGTATATATAGAGTCTATGTTTAGTTATTTATTCAGTCTGAGCATCACGGAGCTGAAGACTCTCTGTACATTCTTTATAGCATTTCTTTGACTCAGATACTGAAATCTCCTTCAGCTCACCAGTTACGGCCTTTTCAATGTTTTCCAGTGTTCCAAAATGGTGTCCTGAATTTTCAATTTTGGGGAAAGGAAGAAGTCTAGTGATTAAGGAGGCTGTTGATCCATAGCGATACTTTTACTTGTCAAAAACTCATTAATTGAAATAACTCTGTAGTCACTTAGTCTTCGATATTGCTTGTATTGAGTCATAAAGTGAGTTCAGGCTGCCAATTAAAGACGGTAGCTTCTTTGAGATTCTTTGGGATTGTGCCGTTAGGATTATATCTCTGAGCACTAACACCAACCATTCAATGATCACCAGCTCCGAGTTCTGATCGATTCGTAGATCAGATAGTCTTTAATAGCAAAGTCTTTGAAAAAGGTATAGTCAGACATAAGTACTTCGTATGGGTACGGAACACTCCTGACTTCTTTTGTAATCGAGGCGTATTGTGAAGGCAAAAATATTTCGCGATTCTTTAACTATCTTTCTATCACTGAGTGAACTGACTCGACTTCCATTTGTGTATGGCCTTTTTCTAAGTATTTCTATGTTATTGTAAAACATTTAAACATTGCCAATCGTAAAAGTGCATTAGACAAAAGATTATTTTTATTTTATACCGTACATAAAAGTTTTGTGCCGTCAGTAAAGATAACATCTTTAGAGTCATCATCTAGTAACTTGGTCAGTCACATAATTCACGAAAAATGAAGCGTACGTTGTGGATTTCAAATCACATAACGTCTCATCAAACCAATAACACGTGTTTCTGTTAATTCCCAGATTGTAAACAGAAAAATTGTGCACTGCAAGTTTAGTTTTGAAGTATAGTGCGCTGGCATTCAAAAAAGGGCACAGTTTTACAATAGGATCTGCTGCTATTGTATGTATAGTCCCTTTTCTCGCCGTTTCTTTATAGGTATTTTTTTCTTTTCTAACCATGTCCTTTAATTCAATGTGTTTATTGTACTCCAAATCTGATAAATTTCCCACTTTGCGAGCGCTGCAAATATCACATGCATCCTTTTTAGGTTGAAATATACCAATATTCTCTTCCAATAGAACGTCTTCAAATAGCTTTCTAGATGCTGTAGATTCATTTCACGACTGTGAATAATTTACATAAAGTCGATACAATTGGGATTTTGTTTGAATTATGGGCTCCAAGTACAGTTTCGCAGTGGATTTTCTGCAGTAATGACAGCAGTAGTGACGGCAATTTTGGTAATGCGTTCAGATATTTTTTTGGATCGTTTTTGGATGCATTAACTCGGCTATCGTCTCTTGATTTAGATGTTTCCTCCAAATTTTCTGTCTTCTATCCCAGCTAATATCGTATACTCTTTAATACCCAATATTTCAATGAATGTTTTTAAACAGACTCACAGAAAGACAACAGAAAGACAGTTTTTAACAGTTTACTTTTAAATAATAAATTTTAGTATCACTCTTTCTTGATGTTGAACCTTTAGTTTTACTCACAGTAGATTTCTTATCGATCATTGAAGATACTTACATTTTCTTTTCTCGCCAATTCATTCCCCAATATGCTTCAAAAATTGTAGGTGTAACTTCTTCTATCAGTTTGGCTTACACAATGGGCCCATTATTCTTCGTGGTTTTGATTCATCTTGCACATATTTAGTACGTACTTTTTTAAATCCAACGTATTCCTCACCCAACATCCTCCGTCGCTTTTTTTAAGATCTTTCCCAATTACTAGGATTTGTTTTTCGTTTTCTCACTTTATTCTTTTTAACGCTTTCCTCTATCTCTCTTTCTGGAAACCATTCAATGTACTTTGGTGATAAAGGCTGTACATTCGCTGTCTCAGAAAGTGCGACAAAAGTTGTATCATCATCATTTGAAGAAAAGTCATCATTATTATGATGCTGTATTAAAACGTTAACGTCTTTATTAACGACATCATCTTTATTAGAAGTTAGCAGAGGCTCGAAAACTGTTGGAAATGTTTGAAACTCAGATGTCAAATTCATAAAATCACCATTTTGAGGTTCTTGTTCCATTTCTTCTAACAAAGACGAGAACACTACTGTTAACTTTGGCTGATCTTGATTAGTAAGTTTGTTCAATTAATGTTGTTTATTTTGTAACAATATTTTTCGCCTTTCGCATAACTGCCGAAGAGTAATGATATCATTACTAATATCTGCATTTTACATAAAAGGCAATAAACTTTCGTCGCCCTGTATCGTTATTAGGATATCCTTGAGGAGTACTCAACCTTGACGTGTAGGCGCCTAAAGAGATAAAAAAAAATATTACTTGTAGTATCCTATTAGGAATATTGAGAATGTGAACAAATAATAATTTATAATTGTTATTGCAATACCGCGTAAATGACCGATTAGTAGCAAATTTACTGATACCAAAACCGCGGAACTACGTTTCATAACTTATAAAGCCTAAATTATGAACTTACCAAAGAATACATCCAACATTCCATTACTCAAATACAAATAAGACAATAAGGAAATTATTTATAGGAAAAGAATATACTTACATGACATTTATCCGCTATAAAACAATTAATATACGGAGCACTCACTAATGGTGTTTTGAATGGTTGAAAAAAATAGTAGATACGCGATCTTACTGCCAAAATCAGGTGGGCTACTGATACGCGGTATTGTTTTAGGAGTAAAATCGATGCATTTTATTGGCTATTGCGAATTGCGTGAGTTCTATCACAGACCAATCAACGCGAGGAACTTGCTGGCGCGTTATTTCAACAAGTTATTCACAAAGTGTTCTTACGCGGTGTTGCACTATCACCATTTATGTTTTATAGCAGTGAAAAACTCTTTTTAAAAACTATTTATTTAATTGAAAATAGGAATTTACAGAGTTTAATCACCTATAAATACAGTTTGAACAAATCGCTACTACGTCTACTTAGACGTCTTGAAAACGAATGCTGTTCTTGACAATAATATTTGGTTATTTATACTATTCCTTATCTAAAAGAATGTTGTCCTAATTATACATTGTAATAAGTTCTTAATTACTAGTTAAATATACTTTCCCTATTATCTTAATGAGTTCTTATTAGAACTAGATAATTCTAGTGGATTACCTTGATATAACTCCTCCCTCCTTAAGAAGAAGTAAATGGGGCTGAAAGCGCCTGAGCTTCTGATAGTTCAATATTTACATTTAGTTTAACTTTTTGTTTACGTTTTACAATAATAAAAACTAATATAAATGTACTTATTACTAATCCTCCTATAATATAATATTTCGTATGATAATGTTTTACGTCTAATGTTTTTAAAGATTTGATCTTTGTTTGTTGTAATTCTAAAATAGCTTCGTTAATATTATCGAATTCTATTTGTTTTATTTTAATTCTTTCTATATTCGAAATGTTAGATATTTCAATTTCCGGTAAGCTTATGTGATAATATAATTTTTCCATAGTCTCATTTTCATACGTTTGGTTCATGATCTTAAGTTTACAATTTTCTAATATTATTAGAGAAGGTTTACTTATTATTTCTATTTGTTTTTGCTTGTTACATGTAAAATGTGCGGGAATTTTTGTTTTGGGTATAACCAATAAATTGTTTAATTGGATTTCTTTTATCGAAATAAACTCGTATTGAATTTGATAGAACGGACAACTAGTATGGTTACCGTTTAACATATCATAGACACAAGGTTCAATTTTAGTTGTCTCTGATTGTTTACAGATATAAAATTCATTGATTTTATTGCATACATCTTTAAGGTTAAAAAATGTTTGCTCGTTCATAAGTAAATAAGGATTCTGTAGACTTATTGTTAAGTTGTTAATTGGAATAGGATATAGTTTATACAAATTTAAGTTAATAGCCTCAACTAAAGGAGTTCTAATTATAAAGATTAGTAAATCTTTATGAGTTTTTACATCTACATGCATAGTTTCATATAGAGTGATAATGTTATCATAAGGTATCCTGTTCTCTTGTGGAATATTTTTCAGAATATATTCCAATTGTTTATTAGATATAATAGTGTAATGCATGATATTAAGTTGAGCAAAATTGACTGCTATGTTTATGTGGTCAATTAAGTCTTTAATCCTTTCTAGGTTCATTTTTAGAGTGTTTAGGATGATTTGTTGTATTATGGTGTTTTGTAATGAGTTTGCTTTATTATTTAGAAGTTGGAGATGTTCAAGTATTTCGACTTGTTTTTTAGAGATGTTAGAAAGTGTTTCGTGAATTGATTTAGTTACTTGTTTAAGTATTTGTGTTTGTTTATTTATGTTGCTGTTTACTATTTCTTGATTTTCAGAGATAGTCTTGACATAATGATCATATCTTTCTCCATCTTCAGCGTCTAAGGTCCCAAATAACCATTTTTGCGCTGTGCCAACTAAATTAATAAGTCCGCGTTTCTTTCTATTATGAGACGGGGTCATTTTGTTCTTTTGTTTCAATATGGTAATTTGTTGAATAGTCATGTTAATGTTACTAATTAGTAATATTGAGGTTTGGTCTTCTTGGGGTATCTTGTTTCTAAGTATTCTTAAGTTCATTTCTATGTCTTTGAGTGATAATTCGATTAGTGTAGTGTTAATATGATAAAATGCTGTGTTATAGCTAGTGGTTATGTATCCATTTCCGAGAGATACTGGTAATATAGGGTTTTGAAGGGTTTGTATCTGATACGCTTCTGTTACTGTGACCAGGATTGCCAGGCTTATGGGGTACCTGTAACAATACGTTTTCGTTTGATCAAAGTTTGATTTAGCCTTAGTTCATTAGATTTTTTATATCTAGGATTAGTTTTGTCTCGTGATTTCCTAGAGTTCTTAGGTAATTTGACAAATACTGGTCGTTCGAGATCTGGCTCATTCTCTCTGTCTTTATTCCTTTTATCTAATGACTTTTGTTTTTTCTGAGTTTGGTCTAATAGGAGCTCGTTGTTTAGGTTTTTATGTGCTTCTTTAAGATTAACAATGTAGTCATTTATTATGTCTTGGTTGTTTTGCTCGATTTTCAGTGAATAGTTGGTATCTCCTTTTAAAATTTGAAATGGTGTTAGATTCGTGGAACTATGGATCGAATTGTTATAATTTAGAATTGCAATTTTCATAAGTTGACTAATGGTTTTTGAATTATCTTTTAATTTAAGAGAAGTAAGTGCCTCCCTCAGGGTGGAATGAAGTCTCTCGATTGGACTAGTGGAATTAGGGGCATTCGGAGTGGTATAATGGTATTCGATCTGGTAGAGTTTACATAGATCTTGCATATTTGAATTTTTAAATTCTGATCCGTTGTCGGAAGTTATTCTTCTAGCAATTCCGTGGTTTGAGAAGAATTGGATAAGTTGGTCAATTATTTCAATTCCATTTTTTGAAGTTATCGGTAGAGCTTGTGCGAATTTGGAAAAACTATCAATTATTGTTAAATACATGTTAGAATTAACTTGATAAGTGTCTATATAAAGATGTTCAAAGGGTTTACTACCAATCGGGGTAGGTTTAAATATTACTTTATATGGGTGTCTTTCATATTTAGTTTGTTGGCATATTTCGCATGTATTTATGTAATTTTGAATATCTTTTTCTATGTTAGGCCAATAAAATTTTTTCTTTATGGCGGCTACGTTCTCTGTGATACCTCTATGACTTGTTTTTGTTTCGTGTATTAATTTGATTTTTTCTTGTCTTATATCTTCTTCCTGAATATCTTCTACCAAACTTCTTGACATAAATAGTGTATATGCTCTAGAATCAAAATGTTCCCTAAACATATTTAGTACAATAGATTCTAAGGGGTTATGATGGAAATATAGACAGTATGTGTCTGGGGGAATGTTTTCTTTAAATAACTTGACTAGGTCATTGACTTCTGGATTATTGGGAATTGATAAAATATATCTTTTTTTTGATTTAAATAAGGTTATGACCTTCTTCTGGAATGTATTGTTTGGAGAATATTTTACTAGAATTTGATTCGTGAAGAGATTGACATGTTTCTTTGTATAAGTTGCACCTAATATTGGATCTTCTTGCGAGGTATGAATTGTTTCGTTGCTTTTAATACTTTTGGGGGGAATAATTAATTCTGAAATAATATTAACTTTAGGGGTTGACTTCTGGGTCAGTTCTAAGCTTGATTTAGTCGCTACAGAGTTGGGGTCTTTAAAAGTGGATAGATTTATCGGTACGGTTGGTAATGTGATTTCCTTTTTTCTTTCTTCGCCTAGGAAATTTTCGAATTTTGATATCCATGAATTTGATGATTTATCGGTTTGTTGGTCGATTGCGTTAATTTGTAAATAGGGTCTAGATAAAGCATCTGCGTTTGTGTTTTGTTTGCCTTTTTTATATTTAATCTCATAATCGTATTCGCTAAGTTTCAATCTCCATCTAACTAATTTTGAGTTAGGTTCTTTGATTGAGAAAAGCCATTGTAATGGTTTATGATCTGAAAGGATTTGAAACTGTCTTCCGAATAGATATGGTCTAAAATGTTTGGTAGCCCAAACTATGGCAAGTAGTTCTTTTTCTATAGTTGAGTAGTTACACTCAGCAGGGTTAAGGGTTCTTGACGCATAAGCAATTGGCTTATCTTCCCCAATGGTGCCTTGAGATAACACTGCTCCTATAGCGTAATTTGATGCATCTGTTGTGAGCAAAAAGGTTTTAGTAAAATCAGGATGGTTTAATATTGGTTCGTTCATTATCAGTTGTTTACATTGTTGGAAGGAGTCAATAAATTCCTTATCGTGTATAACCTTATGGTCTTTCTTTAGGCATTTTGTCATTGGTTTCGTTATCTTAGCGAAGTTCCTTATAAATTTCCGGTAATAGCCTATTAAACCTAGAAATGATTTAATTTCTTTAGGGTTCCTTGGTAGCGGAATGTTTTTTATTGCTTCTAATTTTTTTGGGTTTGGCTTTACTCCTTCTGGTGTTATTACGTGTCCAAGAAATTCTACGTTTTTCTGCAGAAATTCGGATTTATCCAGCTGTATCTTTAAATTATGCTGGTCTAATCGTTTGAATACCAATCTCAAGTTTTTTATGTGTTCTTCTAAACTTGCTGAGAATATTATTATGTCATCCATGTAAACAAGACATATCTTATTTTGTATATCTGATAATACGTTATCCATTACTCTTTGGAACGTTGATGGTGCGTTTTTAAGACCAAATGGCATTCTTGTATATTCGTAATGGCCATTTTCTACGTTGAAGGCAGTTTTTGGTATTGAATCTGGGTGCATTTCGATTTGATGGAAACCTGAAGCTAGATCTAATGTCGTAAAGTAATTGCTTCTGCCAAGTTTATCTAATATGTCTGTAATATTCGGCAAGGGATATCTATCATCAATAGTTTTTTCATTGATCTTTCTATAATCTATGACCATTCGCCATTTTTGTTCTCCTGAAGCATCTGCCTTTTTTGGTACTATCCATACTGGTGAACTCCAAGGGGAATTTGATGGTCTGATTATGTCATCCTCTAATAATTTTTTGACTTGTTTTTGGACTTCTTCCTTATGGACATAAGGATATCTGTAAGTTTTGGTGTATACGGGAGTTTCGTCTGTGGTTTTTATTTCGTGTTTGACCTGGTTTGTGAAGGTTAATTTGTCATCAGGCTTGTGAAAGATGTTGGGAAACTCTAAGATAACCTTTTTTAGAGCACTGAGTTCCTCTGAATTTAAATGATTGATCCTTAATAGGGGTAGGGGATCTTGGTCGAATTCCTGAAGTTGGTTTTTCTCTAATATTTGTTCCTGATTAAATAATTGAAAATGGTTTATGGAAAATATTTCGGAATCTTGTAAATCATTAATGTGATGGGTAAGTAGGAGAGTTTTCGTCGTCAGGTTATGGACTTCGATTGGGACAGATTGGTCTTTTACTGTTGTTAGTGTATACGGGATGTAATAGTTTTCTTTATGTTGTTCGTCAATTATTAATTCCGTTTTTTCGGGGTGATTTGTAATAAATTTGTGGATTTCTATTGAATTAGGTGAAATTTCGATGGTTTGAGTCGTAAAATCTTGTCTGAATCTTAAAGGAATCTGGACTAATTCATTATACAATATTTTATTAGTCAAGTCGATATTCAATTTGCATTTTTGGAGAGCTTCTATTCCTATGATTCCATCGAAATAGTCATGAAAGTTGTAAAGGATCATGTTTATGTTTTTGTTAATACCGAATTCTTGAAGGATTGGAAATGAAATTCTACCTTGGGTCTTTCTTGTACCCATACAGGTGGTTAGTTTGTTTGTAGAGTTTTGGATCAAATCTGGGAAATAGTTTTCTGCAATGTAGGGTCGTATAAGGGAAGCGTGACTGCCAGTGTCTATTAATAATTTGACATGAGGGTAATTGAGTTCTATATATGGCAGTTGGTTAATTTGATAAGAATTTAGAGTCAAGGCTGATCTGTTGGGATATAAAGTTCCTGAAAATTTTCTTCGGATACCTCTGATTGTGTATCGAATTCTTGAAACGAGCTTTCACCATCGCATTCTTCCTGTTCGGAATTATGAGTTGACGTTGAGGGTTCGTCAAGGTTCAAGTTGTATATATGATTAATTTCTTCTATAGTATATCTAGGATTGGTGCCTAGATGATTTTTAAAGTCGAACTTAGGGTCATAATTGGGATGTCTAGGCATTCCAAAGTTGTATTTGGGTTGTTGAACTGGTTTTTTCTGAATAGATACTCCTGACATTGGTGTTGGTTTATCAAACGTTTGGTTAGGATGTTTTCCAAAAGCATTTTGTTGGAAATTTTGTTTACCAAATGTATTGGCACTAGACGGAAAATGTCTGGGTGGCATTGGTCTAGGCTGGATGTTTATAGGTTGGGAAGGGAATTGCGGCTTATACTGTGGAGTCCAAGTGGGCATTGGGAAATTATTAGAATCATGATTTTCTTTTCTTGCGAATTGAGGTTTATTCTGGACGTTTTGGTTTCTAGAGACGGCTCTATTTTTATATTGATCTTCGTATGCTTGATAGTCGTATACATGTACAGTAGCTTTATCTAAATTGATGGGTTTATGTACCATCAGCGTAGTACGAAGTTCTGTAGGAGCTTCTGCCTGAAGTATACAAACAGCATTGTACTGATGGGCTTGCATCAGATGATCAACCATACCGTTGTTCATATTGGGGTCTGCCTGATATTTTACATGGAGTCTCTGAAGTACCTCCTTTTGTCTTTCTAAGAAATCGATAATTCTTTCTTTGTGATTTCTCGTTATACTGTGTAATTCATGTATAAGATTCGAGATGGAGTGATGATCGCCATATTTTTGTCTCAAAGCTGCTTTTATTTTAAACCAAGTATCTAAATCAGGTCTGCTTGAGATGAATTCTCTAGCTGAGTCTATTAATTTGGATTGAATGGCTAACAAGACGTAATCCTTTTGAGCTTGTTCCCCGATTGAAAATGTATTGTAAAATTTATCTATTTGTTTGATAAAAGCTTCTAATTGATTCGAATTACCGTTGAATGTATAGAGAAGTGAAACGGTAGATCTTAGATTTTCACTCATTTTGAATTTTTGTTGAATAATATTACGAAAAGAGGATACCTTTTACAAAAATGATAAATGATAAATTGGTGTTTGTTAATGTTACTTCTTATACACTAGGGTTGGTAACCTAAATATCTCTTAAATATGCAAACAATGCAATTTAGTTGAACAATGGACAGTTGCTTACCACATGGTATTACAAGGTCCAATTTCCTTGCTTTCGTTTACTCGTCTTCCAGTGGATTCAGGTGAAAAATGGAACAGTAGTTTGTTTCCAATTTATAACAGCTGGATACTCCTAGGCTGGATTTGTTGGCACTGACTGTTGCACTCTGGAGACCAAGGATTGCTGTCGTTGCAGTATACGATAGCTGGGGTTCTTTTAGGTTTTTTTCTTCAAGTTGTTGCGTCTTTTGATTGGGCACTCTGGACTGGCTCAAATATTTGAATACCAACACTGGTTGCTTCTCTTTTGGACACTTTTCTTGAATACTAGACCTGGATCAACACTTAATTGATCCTACCGACTGCGCCATTTATGTTTTATAGCAGTGAAAAACTCTTTTTAAAAACTATTTATTTAATTGAAAATAGGAATTTACAGAGTTTAATCACCTATAAATACAGTTTGAACAAATCGCTACTACGTCTACTTAGACGTCTTGAAAACGAATGCTGTTCTTGACAATAATATTTGGTTATTTATACTATTCCTTATCTAAAAGAATGTTGTCCTAATTATACATTGTAATAAGTTCTTAATTACTAGTTAAATATACTTTCCCTATTATCTTAATGAGTTCTTATTAGAACTAGATAATTCTAGTGGATTACCTTGATATAACTCACCGACGATACGATATTTACAGATGTGGCGTAAAGCATGGGCGACGTGAGCCACCGCCTACGACCCCGCGCCGCGAAATTGTATGCAGCTTTCTTTAACTCATGAAAAATATATAGCTAGGACCATTAAAAACCGTGACCGCGGATAAAGATTTTACTCATCATAAAACGATAAATCCCACCGGCTAGAAAGTATTTAGCAATATCCTACCACCTACATTTTTAAAAAATATAGTCTACCCACACTAATAGCCACACTTGCTCAGCAGGTACTTGCAGTGAAGTGATTTTTCGGCCAACTTGACGCCAAGTTTATGGAAACTCTTCGCTGGGTAACTGTTAGCATGCAAGTTGATGTGAATCTACGGCCGTAGATTTGAAGCAACTTGACAGCAAGACTTGCAGTTAATTTGAAGTAAAATATTCGATTAACTTAACGTCAATAACTGACAAGCAATTTTTGAAGACAAGTTGAACTAAAGTTACTAAACAACTTGATGCCAATTTAAACGCACCTCCTTTCTCTCCAACTCTCAGAGAGATCAGAGTGGCTATTGGGGTACAAATCAGTGTTACTAGTAATTAAAATTACTAGTAATTAAATTGATATCTAAATATGATTGATATCTAATGACAAACAAGTTGCACACCATTACCTCAGCTAATATCGTATACTCTTTAATACCCAATGTTTCAATGAATGTTTTTAAACAGATTCACAGAAAGACAACAGAAAGACAGTTTTTAACAGTTTACTTTTAAATAATAAACTTTAGTATCACTCTTTCTTGATGTTGAACCTTTAGTTTTACTCACAGTAGATTTCTTATCAATCATTAAAGATACTTACATTTTCTTTTCTCGCCAATTCATTCCCCAATATGCTTCAAAAATTGTAGATGTAACTTCTTCTATCAGTTTGGCTTACACAATGGGCCCATTATTCTTCGTGGTTTTGATTCATCTTGCACATATTTAGTACGTACTTTTTTAAATCCAACGTATTCCTCACCCAACATCCTCCGTCGCTTTTTTTAAGCTCTTTCCCAATTACTAGGATTTCTTTTTCGTTTTCTCAGTTTATTCTTTTTAACGCTTTCCTCTATCTCTCTTTCTGGAAACCATTCAATGTACTTTGGTGATAAAGGCTGTACATTCGCTGTCTCAGAAAGTGCGACAAAAGTTGTATCATCAGCATTTGAAGAAAAGTCATCATTATTATGATGCTGTATTAAAACGTTAACGTCTTTATTAACGACATCATCTTTATTAGAAGTTAGCAGAGGCTCGAAAACTGTTCGAGGTTCTTGTTCCATTTCTTCTAACAAAGACGAGGACACTACTGTTAACTTTGGCTGATCTTGATTAGTAAGTCAATGTTCAATTAATGTTGTTTATTTTGTAACAATATTTTTCGCCTTTCGCATAACTCCAAGTGATTTTTCGGCCAACTTGACGCCAAGTTTATGAAAACTCTTCGCTGGGTAACTGTCAGCATGCAAGTTGATGTGAATCTACGGCCGTAGATTTGAAGCAACTTGACAGCAAGACTTGCAGTTAATTTGAAGTAAAATATTCGATTAACTTAACGTCAATAACTGACAAGCAATTTTTAAAGACAAGTTGAACTAAAGTTACTAAACAACTTGATGCCAATTTAAACGCACCTCCTTGCTCTCCAACTCTCAGAGAGGTCAGAGTGGCTATTGGGGTACAAATCAGTGTTACTAGTAATTAAAATTACTACTAATTAAATTGATATCTAATGACAAACAAGTTGCACACCATTACCTAAGCCACGATATTTAAAATGAATTGATCACATTGAAGTCAAAAGCAATTGCCGACGAAGTAATTCAAACGGTAAAAGAGGTAAAATATTATAAGAGGTAGAAAAAAATGGATTAGATATTTAAAACTGTCGTGGCCAAGGATCGACAATGCTGCAAATATGGTAAGCATAAATAGTGGAGTTAAAATTCGAATATTAAATGTTAATCCCAGGGCATTTTTTACACCTTACGGGTGTGTTTTTCAAGATCCAGCAAACGCTGGGAAATCAAAAGCAAATTAAAGCTTACTATAAAGCCTTTTTAGGACGTTTCGCTAACCATCTTAGCATTATCAGGAGATGATTTATTCTAATTTTAAAAATAAACTATGTTCTATTTATATGAAAACCCTACTTAATAAAGCGTGTAAAAATCGCAAACTGTGAAGTTTACTAAGCCTTATATTAATAATTGAACAAGTTGAAGACTGAACGGAACAGATCCCTAATCTTGGTTCATGAACAAAGAATTTAGAAGAGAAGATTTTTTTAACAAAGAATGAAAATTAATTGGGGAGGTATCTGAAGTGAATGGTTATAATAAGGACATTGTAGATAAATTAATTAGAAAACATAAGTTCAGAAAATTATTGAAAAAATCTTCGACCTTTTAAAAGGACCAGTACACAAATAAATTCATGGTAATACCATCTGATGCCCGATTAATAAAGGGGCTAGACAAAATTGTGAAAACACTGGACATTAAAGTTGTGTATAAACCACATAATAAATTAAGAGAAGTCCTGGGTAATCCAAAAGATAAAGCACATCAACATGAAAAGTCGGAGATTTACGTAATTAGTTGTCAAGACTGTGATCAAAAGTATATTGGGTAAACGAAAAGATCCATATTGACAAGATATAAAGAACATATTGCCCCCATTAGATATGGGAGAAATGAAAAATCTTGTGTTGCCCAACAGGCAATCAAACATGACCATAATATAGATATTAGTAATTTAAGACTAGTTAAAAGTGTTAATAATAATAGAGCTTTGGATGCATATGAAAGAATGTAAATAAAAAATGTAAATAAATAAAAATGTAAGAAAATCATGAACCGAGATAAAGGACCTATTCCGTTCAGTCAACTTTTCAGTTATTAATGTAAGGCTTAGTAAACTTCACGCTTTGTGATTTTTACATGCTTCATTAGGTAGGATTTTCATGTAAATAGAACATATATTAGTTTTAGAATTAGATTAAATCATCTCCCGATGATGCTGACATGGTTAGCGAAATGTGCGTCGAGAAGTTGAAAAATGTAATTTGGTGTTTAGTGGTATATCTCTTCG
This sequence comes from Cosmopolites sordidus, assembly GCA_031761425.1. Taxonomy (NCBI): domain Eukaryota; kingdom Metazoa; phylum Arthropoda; class Insecta; order Coleoptera; family Curculionidae; genus Cosmopolites; species Cosmopolites sordidus. Next base: position 89,049 of record JARFXV010001440.1, read on the forward strand.
AGTTTAGCTTATCAATTTACTTTAAAAATAAAAGAGTAGCCAAAAAGAAAACGATGTTCGATTATGGAAGCAGCGATGAACCTATACAGTCTCCCAAAAGCCGGTACGAAACTCATTTTTTTTCACATCATGATTGATTCCATAGATGATTCCATTCACATAGATGATTCCACCATGATTGATTCCACATTTTAATAATTTTGGTTTTCTTTAGTAAGTTAAAAAATATTCCAAAATAGCATATATTAAAAACTCTCAAGATTTATACGCAATCCTGCGAGTGGGTGAAAGCAGTGACTTCCAACCTTACAAATTATATGAAGAATTACAAGCATTGATCCCAAATTTACCCAACTTCATTAAATATGTGAAATAGTTGCTCCAATATATAACATAAAATAACTAGAACTAAGAAATTTACCCAAATATTTATATTGTTATTCAAATTTTGTTAACAGTACTAGTAAATTCAACCTTCGCTGAAAGAAAGTAAGGTACAGCATCAGCTTTTCAAAATTTAACCTAATAAAAAATGATTTAAGAAGTAAAATGGGTCAGCAAAGATTGACAGGATACAGTCTTACAGACACAGCATTTAAGCTGGACTACAATCCAGTTATTAAGATCAGTAAGGCTAAAAGCAGGAAATTTATGTTTCTTTAATTCTATACTGTTAGTTAAAGTAAATATATTTTTCATTAAATTTTTTATCATGTTTATCAACAAAAATTTGATAATCCCATTTTTTTGTTCTCTATATAAAATCTCTCCTCTTGAGCTACTAGTTTAAGTTAATATATTAGGAATATTGATTATAACAGTTTTTTTTTATTCTAGGACTTTTAACTGGCCACTACACAACCCACTTTGAAGATCATCATCCAAGCCGTAAGTAAAAACCCTCTTAGGACCTTGAAATTTTAATTTACTGCAATGAACTGAGCAAATAACTTATGTATTGTTATAGACATGTAGACGACATTTTGGCATGTTTTGTAGGTGGGTGTCAATTACATGGATTTTCTAAACATATTAATTCAATCTATAAGAACATCGAAATTACAACTGAAATAGAGAAAAAATATCTCTTTCAGCTTCCTGGATTTAACAATTTCACGGGTCTTAAATAAGCATAGCTTTACCAACAATATTGCACCAACCTTATCATACAAATACAATACATAAAAATATCATTTCAACCATAACAATGTAAATTAGCAGTTTATCATAGATTTATACATAAAACAAATTGCATAAACAGAATCAAACATCATGTTTTTTTGAACACATCGGTCAATATATCCCCGGGTTGGAAAAAAAAAAAATTTTTTGCGTTTCGACTTTATTCATCAATATATTCTCTTAAAAGAGGAATACAATAATTCCAACACTTTTCTAACATTTCTACACCTTTTTTATAGAACGATTTCTCTTTGACTTCAAAATATCCTTCAGTTTTGGCAATTACCTCTTCGTTAGAACGAAATTTCTTTCCAGAGAGCAATTTTTTGGAGTCTGAGAACAGGAAATAGTTACTGCGGGCCAGATCTGGAGAATACGATGGATAAGGAAGCAATTCGAAGTGCAATTTGTGCCATCGTTACCAACAATTTGTGATACAGTACAATGTCTTGGTGAAACAGCACTATTTTGTTCATCTGGAGCCTTTTTTACGATCTCGTCCTTCAAACGCACGAATAACTCTATGTAATATTCGCTATTGATAGTTTTACTTTTCTCGAGATAATCGATGAACAATATCCTGTGCACATCCCAGAATACAGAGGCCATAACAATGCCTGCCGATGGTTGTGTTTTTGATCGCTTTGGACTGCTGATTAAACAGCTTCAAAAAAAGCTTAGAAGCATCAATACGTTGTTGTTTTTGGTCCGCTGTGAGCAAACGTGGTATCCATTTCGATAACAATTCACGCATCCCCAAATGTTCATGCAAAATGGTGTCCGTCAAACCGCGTCATTGGCGTCATTTCCTTGTAAACATATGTCAAAGATTTTCAACTCCAAGTTTCATACAACAGCACAGTTTGTAATAGCGTTAAATATGTCCAATTTTGTGCCTGGAAACTACGATTTGCGGACAGCATTGATTTTCTGTTACCATTTGAAGAAAACTGCTGCAGAATCGCAAGATATCTGAAAAAATGTGAAAACAGCGAATTGTAAGCATTGTTGGATGAGGCTGGTGCCCAAACGCAACAACAACTCGTGAATCAGTTAAATGTGACACAAAAAGCCGTCTCTATACGTTTGAGAGCCATGGGAAAGATCCAAAAGATGGGAAAATGGGTTCCACATGAACTGTATGCAAAAAAGAGAAAGAAAGCCGAAAAATCGCTTGCGAAACGCTGTTCGCCAGGTACAAAAGAAAGTAATTTCTGCATCGAATTGTGACTTGCGATAAAAAGTGAATTTATTTTGAGAATCCTAAGCGTAAAAGATCATGGGTAACTTCAGGCAAACGATCGACATCGACTGCAAGGCCAAATCACTATGAACGGAAGACAATGCTCTGTATCTGGTGGGATCAGACAGGTTGTTTTCTATTATGAGCTGCTAAAACCTGAGCGAAACCGTTAATACTAAACGCGACCGAGAACAAATGGTTGATTTGAATCAAACTTTGCATGAAAAACCACCAGAATATCAAAAAAAGGAAACACAAAGTGATTTTGCTTCATAGTGATGCACCATCACACACAGCAACACTGATTAAGGAAACGATTGAGGCGTTTAATTGAGAAATACTTTCGCATGCGGCTTACCCACTAGACTTGATTCCATCCGATTACTACTTATTTCCATCGATGGGACTCGCACTTGCTCACCAGAGCTTCACTTCTTACGAAAATGTTTCAATGACTGGTTTGCCTCCACAAATGGTGGCATCCACAAATTGTCAGACAGGTAGGAAAAATGTAGAGCTAGCGATGGGCAACACTTCGAATAAAATATTTATTATTATTTTCATACAATAAAAGTGTATTTTCTATATTCAAAAACAAGGAAAAAATTTTCCTGTGCTCTACGTAAAATTCTCAATCCTGCAGTCGCCATCAAACGCCAACAAGCATCTCCCGAGACCGGTTTCTGGCCTTAAGCCGTCATCAGTCGGGATTCGAGTTGTACGTTTTCAGACGTAGTACTGTTACGAACCACCGGATGGCGTAAGCTGCATTTCTATGCTGCTTTCATCCGATTTGGCCGATTAATATGGTCAGGACCCTACTCAATCCTTCAGTTGCTTTCGAACGTACAACTACAAGCCCGACTGATGACGGCTTAAGGCCAGAAACCTGTCTCGGGAGATGCTTGTTGGAGTTTGATGGCGACTGAAGGATTGAGAATTTTACGTGGAGCACATAAAAAATGTTTTCCTTGTTTTTGAAAATTTTTAATATTCTCCACTTGCTCACTGTATATTTTCATGTATTTTCTATACAAAAATTGCATATTTACATACCTGGTATACAACACAATGTCACAAAACTTCCAAATGCCTTTGAAAATAATAACGGGCGTCTTTTAAATTATACTGAAGTTGAAGGAGATTTTGAAGACATTTTATGTGTATACAATAAAATAAAATAAATTATGCTTTATGAAATGCCACCCACCCTCTACAGTCATTGTATAACATGTATTAAGTGATCATAGAATACACGCAGAAAGATAAATAAAAAAGATGACATCTGTAATTTCTTATGCTTAATTAGCTTAGTCTGGCAACTTTTGAAACATCGCTGTATCAGTATGTGAATAGGATTATTCACATTCTGATACAGCGACATAAAAATAACAAAGAGGAAATATAGAAGCAAGAGCGGTGCTCGTAAATTATTTCATTTTCACCAGAGACATGACTTTCCTTTCAAAAGAAAATTATCTATTTCATATTATTCGGAATTTACGGGACAAAATTTTGAGGCACTCCTGATTTTCCGATGTCGTTTACGAGTTTGAGCGAGGCTACGATAGAACGACCTGTCGATATTGAAAAATAAATCCAGACATTTTCAACCAAAAGAAGCAACAGTGGATATAAACAGTACACTTCTTGTGTAAATTACTTTGATTGATATTTTCTATGTGAAGTATTAATATTTTCCTCTATTCAACAAAAAAAAAAGCATTTAGTATTATACTAGTGTATGCATATATATATATATATATATATATATATATATATATATATATATATATATATATATATATATATATATTTGCTGTTTAAAATATTTATACCCGAATGTTATTAGTTGAAATATAGGATATATATTGTCTTCGATGGCCTCAACCAATCTTTGAACCAGTAACTCGATTTCTTTTCGGTACCGCCGCTTTGCATTCCTGTAGAATAGCCAGAACCACTATTGAAGGTTCTTCTGATCTTTTTGTAGCAATATATCACTCCCCATCCACCCGTTGCCTCTATCGTGTGCTGTGTGAATTAGCCTTGTCCACAATTGGGTTTTCAAAAAAAAAATCTCATAAATGGAGAGATCACATATAAGTTTTATAACAAAGCTATTTTTATTTTTATTTTTTTTCTTATAATTAAAAAGTTATCAAATTGAAAATAAATTTTTAAGCCTAGTACTAATGACCCGCCGACAGTTTCCGAAAAAAACATGCGCATGTGACGTCACAATGTTTACAGACATTAGAGACATTGATATGAGTGTTTTAGTTTTAATTCAACTTATTCTTGTTATCGAAATGTTATTGAAAGTGCCAAATCTAATTAGTTATCGTGCCTGTTTCATGCTATTTTGTATGAATACTACAAAAACAACTCTCAAAAAAATGTTTTTAAATGTGCCACAAAATGTTAAACGTCGAAAACAATGATTCCAAGCAGCACGTCACTTGTCATCAAATATATACAAAAGATAATTATTTATAACATTTTATCAATATTATCAATATTATATTTTTTATGTTTGAGTAGTTATTATTTGCTGAAGCTACACAATCGTAACATTTCTTAGTTTTTTAACTTTGAAATTGAAGTTATCATAATTTTTCATTAATAATTAAGGAACTGTATAAGCTTTACTCAGAACTTTATGTTCGGGACATACACGTCCTTGCGGTTAAGTTAAACAAACCTAAAATAGCCTTGTCGCCGTAACTTTCTCGTGACACCATACAAATAGTTTATTTATATTTAATAGAAATATTTTGTTTCTTATTTCATTGACGGCTCGTGGGTTTTTGAAGTAGGAGGGCATAAAAGAAAATAGTGCTGCTAAAGACTTTTTTTACCTTCCCCTTCCTCCTTTTAACTTTTCGTGCTATTGTAACCCTATACAGGAGGTGAAACAGGAAAATGAGTTAAACGAAAGAAACTGAACGGAAATAAAATATGGTGATTTGCTCTGAAAAATTGTTTTCTGTGATAAATTCTGGAGGGGCGGCGCCCCAACGAGGTGGCACCCTCCCTTACGAACCGCCACTATCTTCTTTACATTTACGTTATTTTTTTAAAAATTCAAATTGAAGCTTTAAGGCCTGGAACTTCAGCTGAATTGTATCGAATTTTATTTTTGATAACATCTGTGACTATAAAAATATCCACACCAGGTATATTATTAGAATTCGTTTTTAAGAACTCTTTCTCACACATTACTAAATTAAATTAATAACCAACAGCATTTTTTTACACTAAAATTTAATTATATTGACAGCATATACACAGGTAAAAGTCGTTGACAGTACTTATGTGAAAACACTTTAACATAATGGCATCACAAACATGACAGTCAATCGTGGCACTTTCGTAGTCACGCGAATTTATTTTACATTGTATAAATTTTAATTAATTTATAATTAATTGCAAACAATTTTTTTTGGACTTTTTCGTATGGACGTTTCTTTCTTTGGACGTTTCTTATGGACTTTTCTCATCTCTGACTATAAAGGTGAGGTCGCCTGTGTAGCCTATTATCTTTATGGATTTGTTCCATACGGCTCCTTTTATGCCTACTTTACTGATTATTTCATCTAATTCTATATTGAAAACTGTTGTTGAAAGAACATCTTGTTTTATTGCTCTGTTGATTTTGATTTTTTCCAATTTCCCTTATTTGGTCATCAATGCTACTAGTGAGTTTTCTATCGTCATCTTTATGTCTTCTTATATGTATACTTAGGCTGTACAATACTTGTTTAAAGTGTACGTATAGGATGCGTACTGGAGGATACCGTCCTCTTTTAAACCCTTGTTAGTAATCCCCTAAATATTCTTCTACGGGTTTTTAGACGGCCATTTATCATTGTGGTTAGTATATTGCAAGCTTAGTTGAGCAGCATTATTTCTCCAGCATAACACGACAGGAATAATATGAACGCAGACGAGATACGGAGCCAAAAAGAATCAAGAACATGTTTGAACAACAAACGAATGGTTTGACGGAGATTGTGAAGAACTGTGAAGAGTGGAAATGAAACGAGAAGCCATAAGGACATGGATAGGAATAGGGGAAGCAGAAGAGAATACTGAGAAAACAGGGTTGAACATACGAAAATATTTATACGCAAAAAAAGAAAAATAAATCAGCCGAACAATGGAGGGACACAACAACAAAGACAACAGGAAGCTATTTAACCTGATGAAGAAACAAATCAGAAACAAGCAAACAACGCCCAATATCAAGAAAATATAATGGGAAGGACGCTTCAAAGATCTACTTACCACAATAGAAACAACAGAGGAAGACGTTACAAGTAAACAAGGTACAGATAAACTCTCAGAATATAAGGAAGTAATAAAAATCTTAAAGCAAATAAGACTCCAGGATCAGATGAAATAAGTATTATGATGATCGAGTATGGAGGTGAAGAGTTACAAACTAGAGTGTAGGAATTAACACATCGGTCAATAAGTCTCCGGCCTGACAAATACAATAGACTTTTTTAGAAATTTCGACTTTATTCATCAATATATTCCCATTGAAGAGCAATACAATAATTCACTTTTTTCACATAATTCACACTTTTCTAACATTTCTACACCTTTTTTATAGAACGATCTCTCTTTGGCTTTATCCTCTAGTTTGATTTTTATCCTCTAATTTACCTTTTCATTGGAGGGAAATTTTTTTCCAGCGACCATTCTTTTTTAGATCCGAGAACAAGAAATAGTCGCTGAGGGCCAGATCTGGAGAATTCGGTAGATGAGGAAGCAATTTGAAAAGCAATTCAAGCAATGCATGCATGGGTTGGTGAAACAGCATTTTTGTTGTTCATTTGGAGCCTATTTCTGGGATCTCGTCCTTCAAATACACCAATGACGCTGTGTAATATTCGCTACTGAAATAATCGATGAACAATATCCGATGTGCATCCCAAAATACAGAGGTCATAACTTTGCCTACGGATGATTGTGTTTTTGGTCGCTTTAGACGGTTTTCACCAACTGATGTCCACTCAGCTGACTGCCGATTTGACTCCAGAATGTAGCGATGGATCCATGTTTCATCCATTGTTACATACCGCATGAAAAAATCCTTTTTTGTTTAGCTTAAACAGCTTCAAACATTGCCCAGAATCATCAATACGTTCTTATTTTTGGTCCACTGTCAGCAAACGCGGTACTCATTTCGATAGCAATTTACACATTCCCAAATTTTCCATATTTTCATGACAACAGCTATCCTACACCTTTACTTTACGGTCTTGCGAAATAATTTTGTGAATTTTTCTGATGTCCAGAGTGTTCAGCATCATCGGTACTTGTACGGCTACGTTTGAATTCATACCAATCAATTATGGTTGATTTTCCTGGCGTAGCTGATGTAGCGTCACTTAAAGCACAACCATTCAGAAACTTTTAGACATATTGTCACAAAATTTTGACACGTGACGTTTAAAGATTGGTACAGTCGACCACTGGTAAGGATTTTTTGTATCGCCCTCTATATGTGAGACCGGGGATTTATTGACTGATGTGTTCTTTATACATATATGAGGAAAAAAAATGATGTCGGAAAAATGAAAAGATGGGCTTCTAGTATCGATATTGAAACGAGGAAACACCGGGTAATGTAAGAGCATGGCGTACATAAAAATTATAAAATTGCCCAATAAAATATATATCTCATAGTGTTTTTTTTTGTTCTGTAGTATATATCATCCAGGACTAATTGGCTCCGAAAAAGATGGAGTTTCCTCATTTCCGACAATCTTAAAACATAATGCCGGGTAGATTTTCATAGCCGCCTTAATTTTAACGAGGAAAAATACGATAATTTATAACCGTCTAGTTTTCGGGGAGATTCAAACCGTTGTCCCGATCTCATTATACAAAGGACGTCCGTTCTTTTCCCTCCGCCGCCTCTTCCACGATCCACCCCGTTCCCCAAGAAGATAAATCAGCGATAAGTAACGCGATAATAACAAACGATGAGAACAAATGATCGAGAACTAGATAATTAATAAAGGACTGAGACTTTCAACTTAATTCCTTAAATATACAATTTTCTCAAAGCTGCGCGAGGGGGGGGATGTAAAATTGATTTATCTCATTCGGTTCTTCTTCGCACGAACCCGACCCCGGAATAAATGGTTTGGGTGGTGGGGGAGATTTGCAGAGGGAGAGGTGGTAGTAGGGGGAGGGGTACGATTGAACGAGCCGGAAGGTGGGGGGTGTGGGGGAGGATGAAATTTCGCTCGTTTCGCCAATGACGACCATTATTCTTCGTTACTGGTGGAATTCTAATTTCTAATTTTGGTCCGGCCACCGTTTCGCATAAATTAAGTGAGAAATTTAATAATCGGATAGGAGAGTAAACAGGGAGATTGAGGACGATGTTATTAAATGTCGATTCTGCTCGGGAATTTCCAGGAATCATGGATGAGTTCGAAGAAACGTGATATTAGGTGCGCAAATTAATTCGCCGCTTTATAATTCGGTTTTAAATTTAAACCCTCTATGTAACAGGAAAAAAAACGTATCGCTTAAATTAAACCAACTTTTTACTTGATTCTGATATTGCCAATAATTTTTGTAACTTATGCGAGAATAAAGTGTAAAACACCGATAGATGGCGGTGCAATTGCATTTCTGAAAAGCAGCTTTTTTTCTAGGAACGCTCCTAGAATTTTTAGCTAATATGACATTTATTTTTGTTTTGACAGTCAACTAAAGTAGCAATGATTTCGTATACGTGTATTAACGTATACGTGTATTCGTTAAGGAGTTAAGTTATTCGTTAAGGATGATTTCGTATACGTGTATTCGTATACGTGTATTATTTAAGGGGTTGTAAAAATTATCCATGTAAACAGAATGCCCGTGAGATAATTTCTCACGCAATAAATCTAGTACAACTTTTACCACCGATTATATCAAGCTGACCAGTATAAATAAGAAATCGCAGTACTACACCATCTGGCTCCGTCAGCATGTATAATTTAATACCATTGTTATGGCACTTGTTTTTTATATATTGCCTAAAAACAAGAACGCCCTTTCCATAAAATTATCGAATCGTCCAGGGATAAGTTTTTTCCAGCTTAATATACTTGCTCAATTTTATTATTAAAAAAGAAACAAAATTGGTCTTATTTTAAAAAGACGATCCTCTGGTGTGGATGTTCCAATTACTTGTTTTTTTTTTTGAAAAATGCAGGCATCTCATAATAATTAAATAACGATCCCGACTCATGTATTGTGAAAAGCATGTGAGATTGAAGAGTCTGTGTTTTTTCCGATAATCCTGGATTCGATTTATTTTTATTGTACCCATATGAAGAGTAACTCCAATAAAACAAAGTAATTTTGACACAGTCAGATCTTTTCATAGTAAAATTCTGGATCTGGATCGCTCCAATGTGTTATTGGAAAAATATATATCTGCCGCATAGCGATTATTTTCCTCGACAATTTGATTAAAAAAATCACCATGTAAAAGCACTCGAAAATAATCCATTTCTCTCCAAGTTCTCCATTTTCTGATGAATGTTGGTCATACCAACGCTATATACCTGCCAGATTTTCAAGTCACGAAGTTTTTCTTCTGGTTCAGTAACATTTTCATTATTTGGGTCAAACTGCGCTTCATCCTCAGATGAATCCGCCAAAATACGTCTAAATTATTAATGTTTAATGAAAGACTGTTTTGTTTATATTTCCACTTTATTATTAATAGTTGACGCATTTCGCTAACACTGTAGCTTCTTCAGAACTGGCTATTTTCGATGTTAAAATAGGTATAAATACAAAAAGTTTCTAAAATAAAAATATACATTTTTTTAAAAATCCACACAAATGCTATTAAAAAAAATGTATATTATTATTGAAGTAACTTTTTAAATTTGTACCTATTTTAACATCGCAAACAGCCAGTTCTGAAGAAGCTACATTGTTAACGAAACGCGTCAAATATTAATAATAAAGTGGAAATATAGGCAAAACAGTCTTTTATTAAACATTTCTAATGAATTTCCATCAAATAGAAGCCAACACAATCCAAAAATCTAAAATATTAAGTTCCAAAAATTCAAAAAAAATTACAAAAACTTGTCTATAAATATTGTCTTCTCTAAAGCAAGTGTAACAATAGTCTTCATCCTCAGATTCATATAGAAATCTGACCAATTCCTCGTCTGATAGGCAATTAGGATTCCGATGTTGGAGGAGTTCCGATGGGGTCGAGCTAGAGCGAGTGATGCTCCACGTTTAGTAGGCCTCGTTAAGGGTGAGGAAATTGATCGTAACGTGAAGATTAGATGGACGAATGAATACGGTATATCCTACATGAAAATTTGAACATGAGAAGTTAAAATAAAATAAAATAACACATCGGTCAATAAGTCCCCGTTCTGACAAACAAAGCAAACTTGTTTTGCAAATTTCAACCTTATTCATCAATATATTCTCCTTGAACAGCAATACAATCAACAATTCAACACTTTTCTAACATTTCTACACCTTTTTTATAGAAATATATTTGCCTTTAAAATACCCATTAGTTTCGGCAATTATCTCTTTATTGGCGCGAAATTTTTTCCAGTGAGCATTTTTTTGAGGTCTGAGAACAGAAAATAGTTGCATGGGGCCAGATCTGAAGAATATGGTTGATGAGGAAGCAATTCGAATTACAATTCACGTAATTTAACCATCGTTGCGAACGATTTGTGACCCGGTGTATTGTCTTGGTGAAACAGCACTTTTTTGTTCATTTAGAGTCTCTTTTCGGGATCTCGTCTTTCAAATGCAACACAGTAGTACATAACGCAAACACAATATTACATAACGCTATGTAATATTCGCTATTATTGGTTTTACCTTTTTCGAGGTAATCGATGAACAATATCCCTACGGCTTTAACCAGCTGCTGTACACTCAACTGACTGCCGATTTAATCCGAAGTGTAGTGATGGACCCATGTTTCATCCATTGTCACATACTGCGTGAAAAAATCCTTTTTATTTCGCTTAAACAGCTCCAAACATTGCTCAGAATCATCAATACGTTGTTGTTTTTGGTCCGGTGAGCAAATGCGGTACCTATTTCGATAACAATTCACGCTTTCCCAAATGTTCATGCAAAATGGTGTAAACAGTTTCTTTCGATATCTTCATGATATCAAGCCATGGTTTTGCTTCAAGGGTATTTTTCTTCATCAAAAAGTAATGCTTAATCAACACACGATTTTGTTTTCGTTGTTTTGAAAATAGCGACAATAGCGTTAAATAAAGCACAACTCAGAAACTAGTAGAGAGATTGTCATGAAATTTTGACACGTTATTTTTGAAGGTGGTCAAAATCGACCACTGATGAGAATTTTTGGTAAGTGATGTCCATCTATATATCAGCGTGGTCTTATTGGCCGATGGGTATGTTAATAAAGTTAAAAAAAATTAATCAAAACAAATTAAAATGCTTTTAAAAAGTTGATTACTTAACAATCACTTTCTTCATCAACTCAAGACCAGCAGAGTTTTCTGTTGAAGATGACGTTGGAAATTCCTGATAGAATTCATGGTGGACTCGTAGAATGAAGCTTTGTCTACAAAGCTAATGTAACTTTTTACTACTTCTTTATCATAGCAGTACAGACGGAGAAGACTTACGAACTAATGGAAATCCTCATGGGGCGGAATATGAAAGTCTAACAGTACTCCATCTATAATGGTAGTGGTGAAATAATATGAAAGGTATTTTTTGTTGTTATCAGTGTTATTGTGTAGGTATTATTCAATTGTTAAACTTCGGAGCCACGTTAGCCGTGGTGTCTAAGGGGTCAGTCTGATGATACGGCAGTTAGCGTGGAACGGGTTTAATTCCCGTACTAGGTATGGACTTTTTCTACATTCTTGTGAATGGTTCTAGGTAAGAGTGTAAAATCTGACAAGGAATCACCCCTCAGTCACGCCAGTTCTAGGCTGGGTAAGGCAATCGGTAGGCTCCTCGAGATACTTATGGTTAAACTCAAAACCAAGAGTTGATAGCCCGTGGCGGGTGCTGACAGGGGTTTTCGGTAGCCGATAACTGTGGTTCAGAACCCATCTTAAGCTGTAGGTCCAATCGCTAACTAGTCTTCTCGGTTGCTGATGCGCCTCTTACCCCAAAACCATACTTAATTGTTAAACTTTCAGATGTCACACATTATTATGTAAAAAAAGACACTCTAAATGTTAAAGACCTCGATATTACTTCTACGAACTTCTTCCTTTGTATGAGGAAGCATTATTGAGAGGCAAGATTATATATCTAATTTCCCCAGACCCAAAAACTTCTTACGAATATTTCTTTGATACACCGGCTTGCTCTAATAATTTATTGTTTTGTAAGTTTAATTACTCGTTACTAAACGAAATGATCTTTATGCTAAAATGTGAATTCAGTATAATAGTTTACAGCTGATTGCTTAAGTTCGCTTTATTTAAGTTTGCGATATAATTCGATTTTGCATTGTCAAAAGAAATAATGTATCATGGTTTTTGTATTGTTATCGAGAAAGAATGAGTAAGCGTAGTAAAATTGTATTTATTAATATTATGGTTCACTATATTCTGACGCGTAAAAACGCAAATAGAGGAAGTATATATAATTATATACAGTGTAAGTTTTAAAAAACCTGACATAGGCTACCTTTTTTTATTTGAAGTAATGGACTAGTACTTCCAAATGCAGAGTTGTAGGAAATAACTTGACTCAGAAAAATGTATACACAATGCTTTCCGGTTTTGCCATATTTTTCTAGTGGCTACAAAAACAATATTTTTTAAGTGGCAACACCGTATTTTTTAACATAATTTGACAAATCTTAAAATTCGAAATAAAAAATGTTATTTCAGATTTCTTTATTGGAATAGCCGTTTTAGAACAATTAGCAAAAACATCTAAAATAATCTGCATTCGGCAGGAACTAAACAAACTAACATAGCAATAGTAGGCCTTGGAAATTAAACAAAAATTGTATTCTTTGAAAGGAGCCATCAATATAGTTCTGTCATTGTATTATTTGAAAGCTGATGTATTTGAATGTGTATAAAAGTAATGTTTTAATTCAGTTGCTAAGATGAATCAGTTATTTAATCAAAAAGAGAAAGTGTAATTAATTTTTCTTCATGTTGGTGGCTTAAGGGGGTATTCTAATCTAGAAATTTGAAAAAATCGATTTTTTTTTTCTATATTTCGATAGTTTAGATATTCAAGAATATCTCCCGAAAAGGATTTTTCAAAATTCGAATCATTTTTAAAGTTATAGTCATTTTAGTGACGTAGCACCCACACCGGTTTGGGGGGAGCGGCTGTAACGATAGGCGATTGAAGGCTGCAGCTACCTAAAGATGAATAACTCTCTCTCCTTTTTTTCATTATACGTTGAAAATCAGCAATATGAAGTAGAAGAAGGCCCGATGTGTGGAGCTGGGATGGCTGATTAAGAGAATGTAAGTTATATGTACGCATCTATCAGTTACACTGCCTAACGTAAAACTTTAAATGCGTTTTTCTCGGAACTACTTTTTTCGATGCGGTTGACATAATATCTCAAGTTCTAGTAGACCGATTTACTTAAAATTTGGCATGAATATTCTCTATATATTCCTCTATCGTATGAACTTATAAAAACCTTAAATTTTTAATTTTTAACATTTTTAAAAAATCCGGGAAAGTTAAAAATTAGTGGGAAAATCGACCTCAATTTTCGAGTAGCAACCATTTTGCGAAAAAAAAAATTTTTTACACTTTCTGCTTCATACGATACTGCCATTTATACTGATAAGAAATAATCCATAATTTTATTTTTCAAATGACCAGGAGGGTAGATATAATGACGACCGGAACACGGCCCCCCCCTCTACTTCAACGACGCATAACTTGCTGAAATTTATATATATATATATATATATATATATATATATATATATATATATATATATATATATATATATATATATATATATATATATATATTATTTTTTTATGTACTTTCGAAATATGAATAAATAAGCCATAAACAAATGGATAGTAAAAATATCAATTGCTTTTTTTATGAATCCTTAAAAAACGCTCGAAATTCGGGCTTGTAGATTAGAATACGCGATGCGTGCGCTGAATTCCACGCAATACATCCCGATAAGTCTCTTCCAAATCCAGAGTTAAGAAATAACTTAGTAACACTAAAAACAACTGGTAGTGTGTGGCCAAGGATCCCCAAAAGGCGCAAAAATGTTGTTACTGAAGTAAATATTCTTCTTTGTAATGTGGACAATCCTCAAAAGTCACCGCACAAAATTGCCCAAGAGGTAGGTTGTTCTCAATCAAAGGTACGGGAATAATTATCCTCCATACAAAAATTGCATGATGATGATTGTGATAGAAGATTGTAGTTTTGCGACTGGTTTTTGAACAAGAAGCGTCAGCAACCTAATTTCGAGAAGCACATTTTTTATAGCGATGAATTGACAAAATTACAGATTTTGGTCTGACAGTAATCCTTGTTAGACTAAAGAAAAAAGACAAAATAATGCAAGAGTTAACGTATGGTGTGGAAAATACAATAAAAATGTAATCGGACCTATCTTCATAGAACAAAACAGAACAGCAGAAAGAAGGCTGTTCCAACAGGATGGGGCATCACCTCATTTTACGCGAATTGTGCGGGATTATATTCATGAACCGCTGCCAGAAGATGGATAGGAAGAAGGGGTTTAATTGAGCGGCCTGCTAGGTCACCTGACCCCTCGCCTTTAGACTTTGTCTTGTGGGGTTTCTTAAATACCAAAGTATACGTGACTGCTCCTAATTCTGTTGATGAACTGAAACAATCATTTCGGCGAGAAATTAATAACATTATCCCAATATGTTGGAAAATGTTAATAATAATTTTACTAAAAGAGTTCATTATTGTATTGTGTTTGAGCATTTCTTAAAAAAATTATCATTGATTCGCTTATAATCCTTATTTTAATTGTTACTTTAAACTACTTTATTTTACCAAAAAAAGTTGTATTGTTGTTGAATAATAATTTATTGTTCTAAAACAGCTAATCCAATAAAAAAAAGTGACTTAACATTTTATATTTCGAATTTTAAATTTCGTCAAATTATGTAAAAAAATTAGGGTGTTGCCTTTTAAAAATATTGTTTTAATAGCTACTGAAGAAATGTGGCAATACCGGGAAGCATTATTTGTAAATTTTTCTTCCTCAAGTTATTTCCTACAACTTTACATTTTCCTACAACTTACAACTTACTTTTCATTATAGCATATGGTTCCTCACACAGAACAAATCTTTACAGATATACAATCATCAAGTCAATAAGAAGTAGAAAAACAAACAGTAACAACTAAAAGTAATAAAACTCGTTACAGAATATATGGTATGCTTACAATCAGATAAATAACATAAAAGAGAAAAGATGATATTCTATGGTCTAATTCAGCTATCCTTTCAAGACATGTTGACACAGCTCTCATGAAATCAGTCTTATCTTCCTTATATACTCGTTTTTCACACTCCAGTGTGAAAATTTACCAGAACATTAAGACAGGAAAAGATTTTTGCCCTAGACAGCTTTAATTTAAAGGACTCAGATGGCAAAATACTATCCAACATGGATATCGTATTAGAGCGATATATGGCAGATATATGTTAAACGGAATCACCATTACACAACTTATATAGTTCTAACATGTACAATATAGAAAATAGAACCATATATCGAAGAAGGAATGGGCCAATATCAGGCAGTTTCGAAGGGGATGCTTAACAAATTCAAGTTCATTGTCTGAAAGAACAGAATTTGATTTTGGATTATTCCAGATGTTCATATACACACACACACACACACACACACACACACATATATATATATATATATATATATATATATATATATATATATATATATATATATATATATATAAATATAAATATATATATATATATATATATATATATATATATATATATATATATATATATATATATATATATACCGTAGGGCCTCGTTAATCCGGAGAGGCAAAAACAAGACCCTTTCCGGATTATCGAGACGTCCGAATTATAGTATGCCATATTTAATGGTAATAAAACATATGTTTAACCTTAGTTTCTTTAATCAATTCTTAAATTAAAGCATAATGACAAAAATATACATGTTCAAAATTACAACCATGTAAGAAAAGCAGTAAGTTAAAATAAAACATTAGTTAATTCTTCTTGAAAAAATCTGTAGTACTGTTTATAATATTCGCACTTTTTCAAAAGCCCGGTCTCTAAGTCGACGGACAAACATAACTTCGTGTTTATCAAATTCGTTATCTTCAGCCCATTTTAAAGCACTGTTTAATGCTCCTACTGCCTCTGAATTACCAACTTTTTCCGAGGCGAGAACTTCAACGCTATTGTCCTCATCTTGCTCATCGTCCTCACACATTGCCGCTCGCACAATCTCCTCATGAGTTATCACTTCATACGCGGCGGCGCCATGATGTTAGCGAGCGCGCTAAATCGACACTGTAGACGGAAGGCGATAAACAACTGACGATGGATTAGCAATGGTTAGTTGCTTGACCGGGAGGAAGCCCCGCCCATCCATTACATTGGAGGGCATATGTTTCGTCTGTTGGTGGTTAGACTTATCAGGGTACCGATATATGCTCTCTCGCCAAGAATAGGGAGTCCCTCTCCACAATCAAACAACCCATATTTTCGCCGACTTCTCGTCGGATGGCTTATACATGGAGTTTTTTACTTCTTTGGACTGCGTCCAATGAGACAACAGTAGTCAAGACCGTTGGGTTCCACAATCTAATGTGGAACGCACAACAAACTGCGTCTCCGTCATAATGAGAATTGATTAGTTGCTTGACCGGGAGGAAGCCCCACCCATCCATTATATTGGACGGCACATGTTTCGTCTGTTGGTGGTTAGACTCATCAGGGTACCGATATATGCTCTCTCGCCAAGAATAAGGAGTCCCTCTCCACAATCAAACAACCCATATTTTCGGCGACTTCTCGTCAGATGGCTTATACATGGAGTTTTTTACTCCTTTGGACTGCGTCCAATGGTCGAGGGTGTATAACTCCTGACTACTGATGTCTCATTGCAGCAGTCCAAAGAAAATTACATATATATATAGTGCTAGACTTTTAGTCCGGAAGAACATCCGATCGTTTGTGTCCCGTTTGTTGGGAACGTGGAGACGTTTCGCCAAGACACAACACAGAAACAAACGATCGGATGTACTCCCAGAGTAATAGTCTAGCGTATTCTTCCATCCGCGAAACACTACGAACTAACATACATACATATATATATATATATATATATATATATATATATATATATATATATATATATATATATATATATATATATATGATCATCATCATCATCATCATCAGCCCGCATCGATCCACTGCAGGATGAAGGCCTCTTCAACATGCTTCCAACCTTCACAGTCCTGGGCTTTCCTCTGCCACTCGGGTCCAATATACTTAACGATGTCATCAATCCATCGTGCTTTCGGTCTTCTTCGCGGACGTTTGCGATCAAGCGGTATCCACTCCAGGATTGCCTTGGTCCATCTGTCGTCCCATCGCCTCGCTATATGGCCTGCCCATCTCCATTTCAACTGTTTTACTCTTCCAATGATGTCACAGACTTTTGTTTGTTCCCTGATCCATGCGCAGGAGTTTCTGTCTCGTCTTGTAATGCCAAGCATACATCTTTCCATTCCCCTCTGTGCCACCCTGTGTATGTGAAGTTTTTGAATTGATTGCGATGTGAGTGTCCAGGTTTCACTTCCGTATGTCATAACGGGTAGAACGCACTGATCGAATACTTTTCATTTCAGGCAAAGTGGGAGTCTGCTCTTAAACACAATGTTGAGCCTACCAAATGCCTGCCAGCCACATTTAACACGCCGTTCCACCTCCCGGGCGGTATTCCCCTCCATGGAAATCCTCCATGGAAATCCTCCATGGAATATATATATATATATATATATATATATATATATATATATATATATATATATATATATATATATATATATATATATATATTAGAGAAATCTTTCAGCCATCATCAGCCGAGCTCCAGACGAACGCAAGGAAAACAGCTGGTAGAGACGATCGGGGTCAGGCCATGTCAACTGGCCATTTTGATGACGGGTTGTGATAGCACACAACTTACGCCATCATACGGCGAATGCTCGTAACATTCTGCCTGGAACGGTATAGTACCCAGGTATGCTCACAAGGTAGAGTAATGTGGAGGGAAACATTACAAAAATCTTTCACCTTTTATATATATATATATATATATATATATATATATATATATATATATATATATATATATATATATATATATATATATATATATATATATATATATGATATATATGACCAAGGACTTTAGAACCACTCTTTCTACGACTTTGCTTATTGATGGCAATAAGCTTATCGGTCAATAGTTTTGGGGAAATTTTTTATCTTTCCCTGGCTTCGATATCATTCTCACCATTGCGTATTTCCATCTATCCGGGAAATACCGCACTGCGTTTGCAATGGCGGTAACGGCGGCAATTCCTTTTCTCGGCAGCTTTTTCAGCATTCGATTGGTAACACCATCGCACTCTGGAGCTTTCTTGAGCCGAATCTTTTGGATTATACCCTTGACCTCCTTTGGAGTTGCAAACTTCGGAGGCGGCCTGGGCCCAATTCTCTCGCGGAAGTTCCTTACCGTCCTTTTGACTAACCTCTCTAGGTTTTTGTCATCGTCGTCGTGAGAGTTTTTGACACACTCTCTTTCAAGCGCGTCCGCCATGGTTTCAGCCTTTTCTTCGTCAGTGTAGACAAGTCCGATCCTTCCATGCGTCAAGCTCCACAGCCACAGAGTCAATAATCCATCGAGGTTCGCACCAGCATATCCTGCGTGAAACTGCCTACCCACTATGTTGTCCTCTATAGACGAGAATAAAAAATAGTGAAAATACTGAAAGAAAACTGGGCATACTAGTGATGTTCTACATCGACTCGATACTAGGGGTATCACTAGATAACTGAAAGTGGATATGGAAAAATATCCCATTTTTGTACTTGGCAGAAAACCCAAAATAAAGCTTGGTCTTTCACCACATCAAGTATACAGTCCAGACTTTGAGCCATAAAATGCAATAAAATATTTTTTGTTTCAACAAACGTAAGAAATATACTTATGTAACCTCCCTATATGATAATTCTGATCGTTCGAATATTTAACCGGCGAGTACCACAAGCATTCTACAAGCGGGTTCATTATATTCTTTGCACGACCATATCAAACAAAGCTAAACAATAGCGTCAGAAGCACACCCCGAACAAACATGGCGGGGCGCACAAAAATTGAATCTACTATTTAAATTTGCCTTATCTATAATGAAATCTTGATTGGGGAGGAAGCAAATATAGTTCGTTTCCGCAATAAAAATCCGACCATCGGCGAATATGGAAACGGCAAGCGCGGTAGAAGGAGACGAGGAGAAACGGTAAGAACGGGACGGGAAATGTCTCTGGAGGATTTTGTCGACTTCCGATTTTCTTTTCGGGGGGCTAGTTTCCATTTTGGTCGCTTATAAAATTTCCATTTTTAATGGAAGCGATCACCTGCGGAATGGAATCGTAGGACGGAAAACGGGAGCGCCCTCTCGACGGGACTTCTGATAATTATCTGATGGATATTCCGCGTGGCCGGGAATGATAAACGAGAACTGACTCTGAGTGCAGGGCTTTCTTTTCGTGGAAAACTATGTCTCTTTTTACGTGGATCGTTGAAATTTTGGCTGTGAATGCAAAAATAGTTTTCCCGCACAAAAATTACATTACTATAATTAAAAGTTTGTATTAAACATTTTTTTAAGGATTTTTGCAGAAGCTTAATTTCATTTGGCATGTTAAGTTAAAAATGATAGCGTCTAGAATTGTATAAATTAGAGACACTACAATTTTTTATATAAACTATTTCGATACTTTCGTTCGTTTCTAACATTCCTCCATATTTAACTTCTCAAAATCTTACTGTGGTATCTTAAATCAATATTCTAATTAGATTTATAAATATATTGAGCAACCAGATAACGTAATAAACTAAGTGACATAGAAAAAGAACACCCAGTAAAAGTTTTTGTATTGTAATTATATTTTGTATACTTGTTCGTATAAAAAAGTTTTTGGCACTGCCACTTTTTCGTTAAAGATACATCATTTGAGTAACTTTTACGATTTGGCAGTGATTTGTTTTACTACAATTTAATTTCTTTAAAAAAGTTATCATGGCTAGAATGTGAAGACGCAAATTTTAGCAAGTTGATACAATTTGAGAGGGGCCGCATTGTAGGTCTAAAAGAGGCCGACTTTTCTTTTCGGGAAATTGGAAGAAGAATGAATACGACTGTTAACACAGTCTTGAACATGAGCTGAAAAAGGTCGACAAAAGCGAGCTAGAGACATTGGATGCCGACCAGCTACGACAGAACTCCAGGAGCACCGTCTTCGTCTTTCGGTCATAAGAGACCGTTTTTCAATTTCAATGTGAATTGTTAACCAGTGGTACGAAGGGCATAGAGAAGGGCAGAATCAGATTTTTTGGACTCGTGTCTTACAAACCATATTTGACTTTACCTTTAACGGCGGAACATCAGCGTCGTGCTAGTGTAAGAAGATATAGTAGAGAACGACGAAATCTGCAGTTTTTTATGGAAAGGCATGTACATCGCACAGTGGGTTTTATGGTTTGGGGTGCAATCACACATGGTCACCTCTAGTTTTTGTTCGAAGTATTGTGACGACTCAGTGATACGTCGAAGAAATTCTAGACTCCCATTTGTTACCCTGCCTTCGAACTCTTCCAAATCTACTTTTCCAGTAGGATAATGCACACCCACTCGATGTACATGTTTACATCATTTTGAAGGAGCCCAAATCAATTTACTGCCTTTAACCTCCCCGGACCTTTCCCTAATAGAGCAAGTGTGGGATATCATAGATCGAAGATTGTTCAGATTACCATACCATCCACAGACTTTAGAGGCACTTTGGGATGAAATTCAAGTAGCATGGGACACTATACCTCAAGAGGAAATTGATCACCTAATTAGATCAATGCCGAGGCGCCTTCATGAATGTATACAAAGTGGAGGGCGATCCACCCATTACTGGTTGTAGTTCCCTAACTCGCAGTAAATAGATCTTCAAATTTTTATCAATTGTACTGTTTAACAATAATTATTTCTTGGTGTTCTTTTTTCTGTCACTTAGTATATATAGACCAAAGCATTTTTTTTAACTATAAAAATGTTCTCATGACCAGAAAAATTGCAATGTTCTTACACTTTGAGCTCCAGTCACTTTTAATCGGTGTTTTCGATGGGTAAATATCTTGAAATAGCGCATCTCATGTCACAATAAATCTAACAACTATAAAAATGTTTTAATTGGCTAGAAAAATAGCACTTTTAGCATTTTCCTTGCACTTTAAGTTTCAGCCGCTAAAATAGACTTATCGTTATTTATTTAAAAATATCAATTTTTTTTAATCAAATATCGACTATTGGCAACATTTTAAATAGCTAGCAAGATAGCTATTTAAATAGCTAGCAGGCTAACACCATTTCAATTTAAATATATTTAGATGTAATCAATATCACAACTGTTTTACAGTTAAGATTCAATATTTTTTTAAACAAAAACTTGTAACTAAAGGTAAACAACTCTAAAAGATATAAAGCTAAACATTTCAAGGCAAAGATAAAACATTTTCTATTGAGAAATCTTTGAAAGTAATCCAGATTCATCGGTTCAAGAGCAATAAAGGAATTTTAAGACACAATTTTATGTTTAATCTTAAACTTTACGGCAATATCCAATCTCAAAGTTTAAAGGCTTGCCCTAAGTATTAAACTTTTTAAAAAGCAAGGCGCTATATCAGAAGATGCTAGTATAAGATATACTTTTCTGAAAATTATTGATTTTTTAGCATATAGAGCACCTGGATTTATCTAATATCAGATAAATTACTAAAAGAATTATCTGAAAAAAGTTCTAAATTATTAATTTACACTTCTATGATTAAGATATAAGGTTAATTATATTTAAAAAATCCCCACTGTTGATGTATTGATAGAACATTAACATTTGACATGTAACAAAAAATTGATTTTGCTCATAAAGTTAAAAATTCTTACTGCTGATGCATTAAAAATATTTAAAAACTGTTAGGGCGATAAAGCCATACAGAAGCTCTTGAACCTCGTTCACAAAGACCTTCCGCGTTAGTCAATAAAGAAGACAAATCAATCAAGAAAGAAGACGAAACTCGAGGATCTTATTGCAAAACCACAATAAATATTCGTCAATTTCAAAAATCAAACAAATACCCCACTTCCATAAGTACCATATTAACTAGATATTGTATCATATGACATTTCCTGTACCCCCGGCTAAAGAAATTATTTCGTGGAGACTGTTATGAGTATATAGAGGCCATTCGAGACAGTGCGCTGGCAGCTTTGAAGGACATAACAAAAATAGTTTAGAAATCGTTTCAAAGACTGGAAAAACATTTGAATAAGTGTATTGCAGTGAGAGGGGATTACTGAAGGAAATAAAATAAATTTGGAAGAATATATAAACATTTTGTGTTTTATTTAAGCAATCACCTTAATTTTTGATCATAGAAATAGTTGTAATATTATTATGTCTCAGTATATTGAGGATAAATATTTATCCAGATTACCACAAATATTTAAATCCAGATTATCGCATGAAGAAAGATGCAACTAAAATAAGACCTTCTTATTTAATATATTTAAAATTGTGTTAACTCTCAACTGGAATGATGACTTCTTTAGCTTCTTAATGTATGATGGATCATGGGTGACCCAGGAATATATATTATAAAAAAAATATATTCAAAAGTGTTTGTGTTTTATATTTTTGTCGAATTGTTCGAAATGCATGAAATAGCTCCCTCAAGACATCTTTTTGGCCATCTTGAATAGAAGAAAACACAATAAATAAATATAAATTAAAAAGTCTGAAGTATTTCTACCTTCTGCTTTTATTGAACTTTTAGTCTCTGCAATTCAAGCCTTTGACATTATTGATAATATGGGATTTACAAATATCTTTTTGGCACACTGAACATTTCTATGGGTATTTGTTATCATTGTGACACATGTAACAACGCCTTTTTTTTGTCCATGGGAATAATGTCCCCTGAAACTTCCGTAGTTATGCCAATATGACGTTTGATCAACGTCTGAAGTTGTGTTGGAATTGTTTGTATTGTGACTTTGTCCTTTAAATGGTCCATTATGAGATCTTCTTCAACAGAGATAATAAATGCGCGACGTTCTGTAAATGCATTATTAGCCCTCTTATAGATAATACTTGCATTAACGCCCATTATATTGACCATCGCATAAAATAAAGTCAATGGCCAACGTCTACTTCTACGGCCCACTTTATAACAGGCACATTTTTGGTCCAAACTATCTACCCCACCTTTTGTCGAATTGTAGAAATCGATAACTTTCGGAATACATTTTTCATTTTGAATTATTGTATCTGTATGATGCAATGAAGATAACATTATAACAGCTTTGCGTTTCTTAGGCACGTAAGAAAGAATGGTGAAATTTTTTGTAAAGCCAAATATTGTTGATGAAACTGGCGATCGTTATTAGGTAAAAATTCACTTGGTATTTCTCTCTGTTTATTTTTACGCAGCATTCCTGTATATGTCAAACCGAGTTTTTTAGTTTTGTTGCAAGTTTTATTGATGAAAACCAGTTATAGCCAGTAATGTTACGATTAGAATTTGTTTATAATTGGTTGAACAAGTTGTAAGACATTTAAAGTCTTTACCGGAATATATAAATGTAAAAAACAACCTAACCTAACAAATATAAAAAACATATTTGTTAGGTTTATTTGGCATATACACCTTGTATGTACATTTTTCCCTAAATCCAACAAGCATCTCATCAACGGCCATGTACTTACCACAAGCATAATTTGACTGCGAATTGATAATCATGAGGTTGAACAATTCTGATATAGGAGCAAGTTTATCACCATTTCTTATGCTTTCTTTTCTTGTGCTACTGTCATCAAATCTTAATACTGAATACAAAAAAAAAGTTTCAAAGTCATACTATCACGAAATATATCACGCCCCGTTAAATTCGTAACCCATAGCGAGCTCACATCTTTGTTATTGGATTTGAATGCGCCAGAGAAAAGAAGAAGACCAATAAAAGATTTAAGAACAGTTTTTTCATTGTGATTTGTAAATTGACATGATAGAGCTTGATCGCCATAAGAAGCTGCTTCAGTTATTATTTCTTTGTATGCTGAACAATGATGTCCAATATATGATCATCAAACAATAAATTCGATGCATCTATGGGTTTGGATGGTTGATGGTTTGTTGATATACCTCACCAATTATATCTGGAATCTTCGACCTAATTGCGTTTTCAGCTCTAGTTTTGCTATTAGCGGGGGCTATTTTGGACCACTTATATTCATCCTTCTTAAAAAAGTATGGCTTACTTTTATTTACATTCCCTTCACTAGTATCGATTTCAATTTCCTTATGACCTTCAATACTGTTTTAATCGTCTTCTTCCTCAGTATCCGTCTCTTCTATTTCAGAATCCCTCTCATGACTACTCAATTCACTTTCACCAGATTCATATTCACTGTTTTTTTCAGCCTCCCGCAAAAGTTCAGCATCAGTTAAGGGCTTATTTTTGTCCACCATGTAAAAATATTTAAAACTACGTATATAAAAATACGTATATTATGGGTCAGATTTGATCGGAACCCTACACAGTTTACAAAAGAGAAGTCCTTTACGCAAAGTGCAACTAGTGACTAAACGTAACGGTCAAATTAGAAGAATTCATAGAACACCAATGATGACGTCATATATTCGGCTGATTGCCGGACGAATGTAAATTGGTCTGGGTCAGTACTCATTATACCAGTTAAGGGTTAAAGATACATGTTTGGAAAAAAAGGTTAGGGTTAAATTAACCTTTCTAAAGATAAAAATTTATAATTAAAAATAAAATATAATAAAATCTGTAATAATTAAAGGTAACAAGTAATAATTAAAGGTAACAAGTCGAAAAAGCCTGGGAATAAAAAACTTACAATAAAGATGCCATATTTCTTAAAGAATATTCTTAAAATTATTTTAAAGATACAAATTTATTTGAACGAATATGTGAGACATATAAGATAATCGCCTTGAGATTAAAATTGATATTGAAAGATATCAAGTCGAAAATATCCAGGGGTAATAAAATCGGAATAAAGGTAAGACACCTGTTACGGACTATTCTTAAAAATACTGTAAAGAATCAAATATGGAAAACATAATCGGAAGTATAATATATTTGGTATATTCAACTTTTCCGTTCTTGATGCGTTTCAAGGTGCCTTTCAACTTGCGTTATTGCATGCGTCAGCGAATGCATTTTAGCGCAGGGTAAGACGCATGCCTTCTTCCTGTTCACATGTTTGCGTCACTTTCAACATTTCTGGCGAGTAACCAGTAAAGACGGGTTTTTAAAAACATTTTATTTTGTAAGTACCTACTGTTAACTGAGTAATTTCAGTTTCAGTGCTGGTGCTGGTTTGGAAAATAAAGGAAAAATACAGTAAATCTGTATGGAGCAAGGAATATTCAGAATAATTACTACAATTTATTATAGGAAAATAAATATTAGAAAAAATATACTTTAACATTCAATTTACATTTATATTCATTTTTATTTTATTTAATCTAAAAATCCGTTGTAACGTTAGGTCAAACACTGACAGTTTACATTTCAGCATGTTGGTATTTCATGAATTTTTACCCTCCACGAGTTCTTGTCCAGTGGTAATTTACTATGATTGATCAATTCCGCATTTTTCTGTCGCTTGTGGAATTTGTTCTTTGCATCTCAGCCTTGTACGTCCAACTTTATTTTTTCCTCGTTTTCGCTTTATAGATTTGTTTTTCTAATATTTCTTCATTTATTATTTGGATGTGTCCTAGCCAGCTCAGTTGTATTTGTTCTATTGTTTCTATTGTTTTCGTTTCCAGTTGTTCCATTACTGTCATATTTCTCACTCTATCCCCTCTTGCAATTCCCTCTATTTTCCATAGGATCCTCATTTCTGCAGCTGTAATTTTACTTTTGCTTCTCTTTATTAAGGTCCAAGATTCGCTGCTGTATATCATTGATAGTCTCTACTTTCTAATACACTTGTGCTTTTACCTCTTTCGCTTTCTCTCTTTTTTCTAGGAACGTAGTTTTTGCGGTATTTTATAATTGCCTGCTTTTCTAATTTTTTCGTTCATTTTACCGTACATTTTCCTTTATCTTCTATTATTGTGCCTAAATACTTAGTTATATAGTTTTTGACTTGCTCCATAACCTTGGTGGAGAGGGTTATGGTGAGTTTCCCGTTCTTCTTTCTTCTTTCTTGCTCCATAACCTCCTTTATCTTTGTGTCTGCAATTACCATGATTTTGCTTTTGTAGATATTTCTTTTTATGTTTACTATTCTTAACTCTTCGTTATATATTGTTAAGTTATGTTGTAGTTTTTCTTCACAATTTGCCATTAGGATCATATCATCACTGAACAGTAGTTCTTTTGTTGTCAATGTTTTTTAAAACCTATTTTTATATTCTTGCAATTTGTTTTGCTATTTTTTACAACATCGACAATAACTACTGAAAATAACAGTGAACTCAGTACGCAGCCCTGTCTTAGGCCTATTCATGTCTCAAATTCTGTGGATTCATCGTTGTGCGTTCTTACTTTATTTTTGTTGTTGTATAAGGCCTCGAAAATTGTTATTTTCCCTCTTCTAGTCCTCTTCTCTTTAGGCTTTTACATCCCTTCTTTTACATCTTTCTTTTTACTCTATCAAATGCTTTTTTGAGGTTAATGATTTCAGTTTCTTTTCTTAATCAATTTTTCTCCTAGTTCAAATTATAAATATGAGATCTTCGTAATTCTGCCCTTTCTAAAACCGTAGTGTCATTCCTCTAATGTTCTCTCAACCTATCTAATATTCTATTATTTCAGCCTCTATTTTTCTAGTAAATATTTTTCCGGGTAAACTTTAGTTCTTTACTTCTCTTTTTCTTTCTTGAATATTTCCTTTTTTAAACAAGGGCAATATAACATCCATATTTCAGTCTGTTGCTACTTTCTTTTCTATTATGATATCGTTTAGTTGTAACAAAAATTCTTCCTTTGCTATTTCTGCCATATATTTCAGCATTTCTGTTGTGATTTCGTCTTGCCCTGGAGTTTGGCAAAAATATTTTAAAAATTAAAATTTTTTAATTTAAATTATATATTTCTTTCTTAATTATTATTATCTTATCTTTCTTAATTATATATTTATTTTTTGTTCTTAAATATATACTTTAATATATTTATTTAATTTAATAAAATTAAATACATTTACTTTTAATTAAATTTGTAAATTATTGCAAAAACTTGCAGATTATATCAAGAATTTGAACGTATTGAGTCAACTGTTATTTTTAGTAGTTATTGATGATATAAAAAATAGCAAAACAAATTGCAAGAATAGAAAAAAGGGTTTTAGAAAAATGCAAGCGACAACAGAAGAATTACTGTTGGCTGAGGATATAGTCCTAATGGCAGATTCTGAAGAAAAATTACAATATAACTCAGTGATATGTAACAAAGGGCTAAGAACAGTAAACATGGAAATAAATATCGACAAAAGCAAAACCATGGTAATTGCACACAGAAAAATAAAACATAACATTGAACTTGATGGAAAGTTGGGTGTCCAAGACTGAGATGAGAAGAACAAATTCGACAGGCGGCAGAGAAACGAGGCATTCATTGGAATGAGGCTAGAAACTTAGCACTGGACAATAACTTATGGAGGGTAAAAATTCATGAAATACCGTCATGCTGGAATGTAAACTGTCAGTCTTACACCTAACGGTACAACGGATATTTAGATTAAATAAAATAAAAAGTAATACAATTTTAAATTGAGTGTGAAAGGAATATTTTTTTTAATATATATTTTACTGTAGTAAATTGTAGTAATTATTCTAAATATTCCTTTGTTCATACAGAATTTCTGTATGTTTCTCTTATTTTCCGTGCTCTTATTAACTCCAGCACAACAGCACTCATACTGGCTAACATGACAATGTCAGATATATTTATGAAATTGAAATTACATACTTAACAGTAGGTTTGGTTTATAAAATAAGATGTTTTTAATGTTTTAAAAAAATCGTCTTTATTGAACTCGTCAGATATGTTGAATCAAACTGAAGCTAACATGTGAATGGGAAGGAGCCATGCGTCTTACCCTGCGCTAACGCATGTATAGTCCGGTTCAAGATATTTTGTGGCATTTCGGTAAAATGTTAAATGCCCCAATAAATTCCAATAAAAATATTCCCTGTTTCTTCAAAGGCGCCAGAATCAGAAGTCAGAAGTATATATCGTTTTTTCACGTATAGTTCTAAATTTCCAATTTAATGTTATTTACAATAGGAACTTTATTTTTTTGGCGGTTATGATAACTAGCATTCTCCATTACAATTACGCTTTCCTTAGGCACATTTCGCAAAAGGGTTTTTATAAACCAATCTTCAAAAAATTCTCCTATGGTGTCATCATGGTAGTCCAAAGATGAATGTTTAATATTTTTGGAGAATGTAAAATTGTAAATATTTTTCCATTGTTTGCTGGGGCTTTGGTTTGGCATTTTCTTGACGTATCTACCCCATCCTTTTTCTGGCGTCTCATGTGTATCGAACCATGTTTCATCAAGGTAGATAATGGGATGATTTTCTAATCTGTATTTTTTTATAGAGTTTAAGTAGTTAAACCATCATCGTCGAAATCGTTGTGATTCCATTAATATTTGTCTTTTATTAATGGACCGATATGCAAAACCCATTAGAGATAATATTGGAGATATCCGGAGGCTAGTTCTGCTGCAAAGAATGTTGGTTTCATCTTTCCTTAGTAGCTGTTGCAATGAATGTGCAATGAATGTGCAGTGAATGATGCAAAATCACAATAAATATATAAGTCTGAACGAAACAAACAGGGTACATTAATTAACGCTTTCTAAAGATAAAAGTTTTAAGTAAAGTCAAAAAGTTCAGAAATTCCAGGGAGAAAAAAATTATAATAGAGAACTTTTTAAGGCAGTATTCATAAGAGTTTGTAATTAAAGAAAACGCGTCTAAGAAGAAAACCTCAATAAATGTGATATTTCTCACTGAGTATTCTTAAAAATATTTTAAAGGGACTAGTCCGAAAGGAATGATGTAGATTAACAGTTTGAAAGATAAAAGTTTGTAATTAAAGGTAACAAGTCTAAAAAGTTCAGGGATAAGAAAATAGTACTAAAGATAAAATATTTTTTACAGAGTATTATCAATAAAAACGCCTGAAAAGAAAAAAGTTTCCACTTAAAGGAAATGAGTTTTAAAGAGAGATGTTTTGTAAGATTTTTATTATTATTTTTTTTTTAATTTAAAATAGAAGATAGAAGAGTTACAAACATAACAGTACTTCTTTCAATAGTGTTATATAAAAAAATATTTCATATAATATTTATCCCCATTTTCTACCTTTTTATTACATTGTTTCTGTCATGTTTTGACATGTTAGCTTTAATTTGACTCTCGCAAAACCCTCCCTGCCGCCCTCGCCTCCATCCCCTAACTAACCCATCATCCATTTAAAACCCTCTACCCGTAAGCTCTCCTCTTTTTTCGATATTATTCTCGGTCATTTAACAGCACTGAAGCGCTTAAATATTTACTTTCGATTTAGAACCACTCGAATTCGGCCCTTACACCGATGAAGTACAAGGTTTTAATTGAAACCTGTGCTTGTGTATGTGTTGATTTTATTGAATGGTTTGGCGTTTGATAAAAATGCGAATGTATGAAACTGTGTCAAAATGTTATCTTTTGTCCTCGTTGGAACTTAATAATGGGAAATGGCGAAATAGGATGCCAATATCCGATGTATAGGGCTCATCATTTAACACGTTTAACGTGAGATATCATCAGTGTCAGAGAAATTCGAGCCTTATCCGCTTGGGTATCGATATGTCCTAATGTTGGAAATGTGACCAATCGATGGTTGATAGTTTCTGATGCTATGATGGACAACAAAGAGAATTAAAATTTGTCGTTTCATACAGAATAATTCAACATAATTGGATATGATCATCCTAACTTGTCTTGATTTACTAAATAGTACTGTACAGGGTAGGACCGGATCTATAAATTTTGCCCCCCCCCCCCTTACGATAAGAGTTTTGCCCCCCCCCCCCCCATCTTACGATAAGAGTCAACATTTTTACAGGCCTACAAAAAAATATTTAAAAATACTACGTAAAAACTTTTTCGCATGACATCGATTATATTTCAAAATAGGGAACATTTGATACATAAAAAATAAAAACTTAAACCGCACTTTTATTTGATTAAGCTACAATTTTTAATTACGATAACATATTTTACTTCAATGCGAATATTTTAGATACTATTTTTTTTATATTTCCCTTTCCTTTTTTCTCTAAAGTTTTTTGTATGGCTTTTTCTCCGGTGTGATGCATTTTGTTGTTCTCTATGAAGTGACCAATAGTAATCATCTATCATGTTGATATTTCACCTTCCCTGGTACCGTTTCTCAACCTCCTTTATGACTTGATGGAATCGCGCCCCCCTGCTCTTCACTCACATCGCCCAAGTTTTTAGGAAAAAAGTCAAGATGGTTGTGCAAGAAGTGGACTCTAAGGCTCATCAGACAACTCAGATTTTTGAACTTGTCTATTATATTTGATACGATAAGTTCATAGAGTCTTTCACATTGCCCAAAAACTTAGTCATAACTTGTTAAAATGATATCCAAGCCTCCTTTTCCTTTGAAGCAAGAATTATTGCTTACTTCAAAGTTGGAATCGAACATCATTTTACGAATATCAGGCCCAACAAAAACGCCTTCTTTCAGTTTGGCTTCTGATAAATCAGGAAATCTTTTACACAAATATTTAAAACATTCACCATCTTTAGGCAAGGTTTTTACAAGTTGTTTCATTAAGCCTAACTTGATGTATGGCGGTGGTAGAAGAACCTTTTTTCGATCTACTAAAGTTTTATACAAAATGTTCTTCTCGCCAGGTGTTAAAGTTTCTTTTACGAGCCATTGTTTTTTGGACCAATGTTGATCCCTTGTTCTGCTGTTTCACTCACGTATAATACATGGAAACTTTGTAAATCCTTTTTGTTGACCAAGGATCATGGAGACAACTTTTTAATCTCCACATAGCATTCAATCGTGAGCCGGATAGTTAATTTTCTGTAAAATCATGTGTAGATTTTCGTAAATTTCCTTCATATGGACTGAATGAGCAACAGGCAGTGAAGCATAAGTATTTCCGTTATGTAACAAAACATCTTTTAAATTAAAGTTTCTGATGAGTCTATAAAAAGCTTCCAATCTTCCTTCTTGTACTCAATGCCAAATTCGTTCATTAGGCTACCAATATCATGGCAGTAAACCAAATCCTCTTCCTGCTTGAAATACTGAGCAAACTGTTGATGTTTCTCTATAATAGTAAATAGATTATCCAGATTCTAAATGTTTTTAGAATCTGGTTAAATGTTTTTCTTTCAGCCTAGAATCAAGCAATTCTGCTTTTTCCTTAGTCAAACCCAAAT
Organism: Cosmopolites sordidus; assembly: GCA_031761425.1. Taxonomy (NCBI): domain Eukaryota; kingdom Metazoa; phylum Arthropoda; class Insecta; order Coleoptera; family Curculionidae; genus Cosmopolites; species Cosmopolites sordidus. The sequence goes on from JARFXV010001440.1 coordinate 121,342, forward strand.
CTCCCACTAAATGATTTAACTCAGCTTGTGCAAACATCTGTGGTTTTAAGTTTTCTGGAGAACATTGAAACCCGGTTGACTTTCATTAAATTCGGGACTGAACTGCAATATCATCACTAGACTGAGGTGGTTCAGGGACAGGAAGTCTCGGTCCATGTGTTACTTTCTTATTTTTGGAGGTATATCTAGAAACATCAACGCTGTAAAAATAATACTCATTTGAATGATTTTTTCTCTCTCTCCATACCATCGGTACTGCAAATCTAAAAACTTTCTTTTCTTTCTTATACCATTTCCTAAGATCATCGACACAAACATAACATACTTTGTGATGAACCGATTACCGATTTCTGTACCAAAATATGCAAAGTATTCTTTTTTTACAAAATCATTAATGTTTATTTCATGTTTTTTAACTACAAACTCACTACCTATAGGGGAGAGTTGTCTATATTGAACCATTTTGCGAAAATCTGCTGCAATATCCAAGTACGAACGAAAGTTTTATTTAATAAATTAGGCACCTATTCACTAAAGTGTAGCGAATCTTTCAATGATTACAAAAATATTTATTTATGTCATGTTAAGTGTCAAATTTGTTTTTTTAAAAACCCTGCTATCGGTTCAATTTACGAAACCGGTTAACCACCCAATTCCTAAATTGAATCATATACTAAAAACACCTTTTTCCCATTACACCGGTAAGTAGGTACCTAATTGAAATAAAATACAGTTGAATATACAGGTTTTATTTTAACTAAACGTCGCTTCGGTAGTATATAAAAATAAACAAATAAAATATAAACTCTAAACAAGTAAAAAAAAAACAAAAAACCAATTAAGGAGCATTGGTTTTAACTTTTAAGAATTAAGAGCTGGTCGGTGTAAGCGGCACTTAAACAAAATTCGCAAATTAACTCTTTGTTTTCTTCAATACCAATACACACTCTTCATGTGACCACCTACAACATGCCTGGCATCTAGCCCAACCTTTATTTGGTTTAGAATTAAAGTAGCTGTCACTGCAGTATAAACACAACCCGTTACTGTTTTTATCATTCGTGCTATCTTCTCAATCACTTGAGCTTGGTGATGGATTTCTCATTTGTATTTTTGGTTTCTTTCCATTGCCGGAAAATAAATTCATAGTTGGTTTTTCTACTGGCGTCTTTCTTCGCTTTACTGTTTCTGCTTTTTGCTTGCTTGTTCTCTGTATTTTTGCCTTTTTTTCTTTAAGATCTTCTTTGTATGGGGTACTAGTAAGCAATACTGAAAAAGCTGTTATTTTATTCTTACGCTTTTGAACAATTTTACTTGTTTCAAGAACAAGAGCTAGCTCATTTAGAGTTTGATTAAGTTTCTCTCGAGTGATTTCTCCAAATACTTTTCTGAAATGAACCGTGACTAAAGACGAACAAGCAGAATTAACTTGTTGTGGAGCACCATTAGAAGAACTGGTGGGTTGATTGTGAAGTGAGATATCTTCTATGTCAGCTTCAGGTTTGGCAGGTGGCTCTGAAGAGATATTAACATTCTATGGGTTTTTATGAACCTGAGGTGTTACGGCAGTTGATGAGTGATTGCTGAAGGTTTAGATATTAATTATGAAATCGGGTATAGAATTAAATTGTTTGCAGTTTTCTCTGTTATTTCGTAACATGTGAAGTGTGAAAACATGCGATTCAGACATCCCGTTTCATGAAAGTCCTCGAGGCTTAGGCTTCAGAATAGTTATCTCTTGCTCAAAATGCCCAGAAATTGCCTTTCCGAGTAATAAATTTATACGAAATGCATATAAAATTAACCGTCGAATCGTGCTAGCAATGCGACTACTAGGAATAAGAATAAATGGAATAATAAAGTTTTGTGTATTTATGGAATTGCCACGGCCGATATTTCAATCGTTTTACGATAAAATAACAGATATGACTTCGATAGCAACAGCAACAGGATGAGACGCTAGTATGGAGTAATCAGCGCAAGAAGAGAAATGGAAAAGTGAAGAAAATGGACAATGTGAAGGGACAACTATTTCCGGTTATGGTGGAAACGCGGATTTTCGTCACTTTTCGGAATCACGCCATTGATTGAATTGTTTACTGGTAAAATTTTTGATGTTGAAGAAAAGTTAAAGGATTGTGAGTCTTGCGAGTACAGGAAGAATAAATTGGAAACAACCCAGTATAAAGAATGGAAAAAAACACGCGCCGATGACTGTCAAGCGAACCATGAAGGCTCATCTGGTAACATGGAGGTAGATGCTGTCGTCGAGATGTTTGTATGCTCCAAAACTTTGCACGGCCTCAAATACGCAAACTAAGTTGGCAATGGTAACAGTAAAACATACAAAGATATAATGGATATAAATCCGTACGAAAATTTTAGAGTGCAATAAAAATAGTGTATTGATCATATACAAAAGAGAATGAGAAATATTCTCGATTGGGAAATCTAAAAAAAACGTCCATGGCCTCGGAGGAAAAGGTAACAAAAAGTCGATTCAACAACATTGAAATTCAATTATTGTATTGGAACCTTCGTTGTGAAGCAATAATCTCGAATAGATTTACCACTAAACACCAAATCACTTTTTTAAAATGTAATTTAGATCTCCTGATGATACTAACATGGTTAGCGAAACGTTTCACATCGAAGGTTCCAATAGAATTGATCTACTGAACACCAAATCACTTTTTTTAAACTTCTCGACTCGCGTTTCGCCAACCATGTAAACATCATCAGAAGACGTTTAATCCAGATAGATTAAATAATATCTTAATCTAAATAGTTTAAATAATCTCCTAATGATGCTAATATGGTTAGCGTAAGACCCGTCGAGAAGTCAAAGAAATGTGATTTGATGCTTAGTGGTAAATATCTTCGAATTTAACACTGAAACTATTTCTCTCTCTTTTCAAACCACCTTTGTTCATAATAAACCTCAAAAAGAAAACGAAACATTTAATAACGAAGCTGGTTTTTAAACAAGTACAGAATTATGCGGTTGGATAATGCCAAACATGTTATTTCAATTAAAACAAAAAAATAATAAAGGCTCGTATCCTTGACGTGGAATCTGAACTGCTTATCTGCGAACATAAAACACTTGAAGCCAGATCCGCGAATTTACCACGAAAATGGTTTCTATTATAGTGGGGATTACGTTGAGAGGCTCTTGAATTTACATAGCATGATATATTTCTTTTGTTGTGCGGAATTGCGAAAATATGTTTAGTAATTCTAATAGCAATTTAATCCCGACAACGCTAGAATTGTGGTATTTTTTAACACGACATTCCTCACACGAAATACTCAGTTAAAAATTTTAAAAATTAAATTTGGTTAGTTTTTTATAACTCAATATTGTTGTTACGCGACTGGATAGTTCTTTTTGCATAAGAATTCATTTCTAATTTTACACACAATGGAACTGCTGAAAGATTACTCCTGAGTTAACAATTTTATCTATAAGAATCAAATAAAAAATTATTAATCAAATTAGTGCTAACCTTCATAATGAACGTGGTTGGTGCCTTGAAAGACGGACATTTATGCCTATGATTTAAATCCACTATACATTTATTTGTATATATTTATAACATAAAATTATAAAATGTAGTGTTGTAAATCGATCAATGGCAGCTCGTGAGGGCGGGCGTTGTGGCGCCGCCCCTCCAGCATTTATCACAGTAAACAATTTTTCAGAGCAAAACACCATACTACACCCTCCCACTTTAAAAACTCACGAGCCGCAACTTAAATTGATATTTCAACGCAAAATTTCGATGTGCCTTCAACAATTCCATCGCTCTGAGGATAATTAGCATTGGTTTTGATGTGATTGATGTCTAATAAGTTGGTAAGGTGTCTGAACAGATAAGATTCAAACTGTCTTCCTCTATCAGTCGTAGGTACTCCAAACCTTGCTACCCACTATTGTATGAATTATTCAGCTACGGTTTCTGCTGTAATATCCTTAATAGGAATAGTTTCAGGCCAACGGGTGAAATGGTCAATTATCGTGAGTAGTTATCTGTGAACATTGGAAGGTGGCAAGGGTCCAACAATGTTCATGTGGATTTACGAGAATTTATGCTCTGGCATGTCGATTTTAAGAAAAGGAGATTGGGTGTGCCTAATGGTTTTGATTTTCTGACAGATTAAACATTATTTTGCGTATTTCTTGATGTCTTAGTTCATGTCTATCCATACAAATCTGCTGGAGATTAGCGTCTGTCTAGCTCGTTGTCCTGGATGAGCCATATTATGAAGCTTGTTAAAGATTTTATGTCTGAATGTAGCTGTTACGTAGGGTGGGATTTTCTAATCTGTTATATCACAATACAGTGGTTCCTCACTTTCTGGGATTTTAATTTACTGTAATTTTAAACTAGATTTAATTGTTTTGTTAATAATATCCTGCAATTGTTGATCTTCTTTTTGTTGTAAAGCCATTTCGTTGTAGTTGATTTGTTATTCAAAAGGGCTAATGCTTGGTCTTGACAATACATCAGCTATGTTATTTTCCGTCCCTAAAATATGTATCTGTAGTGAATTGACTGATAAAGCTTAATTGTCTGATTTGTCGTGGTAATGCCTTTTCATGTTTCTGCTTGAAGGCATAGGTCAATGACTTTTGATCAGTGTGGATTGTGAAATCTCTTCCTTCTTAAAAAATGTCTAAATTGTAGAACACTACTGAACAGTTCTCGATCATACGTACTGTAGTTCTGCTCTGCTAGTGATACTTTTCTTGAAAAGCAAGAGAGCTTGAGCTTCGTCCATGATCTAAAACACCATCGATAACTGTTCTAGAAGCATCTACTGCCAGGCTTAGGTGATTGTTTGGGTTTGGGTATACCAGTTCAGTTGCATTGGCTAGCTGTTGTTTTAGCTTGTTGAATGATTCTTCTAGTTTCTGATTCTACGTAATCTTAGTTATTTTCATTTTGACATTTCTTAACATATTTGTTAAGGGTATTATTTCTTGCGCTGCTTTAATTCTAGATTATTGTTCAATCCTTGCATTCTGTGTTATAATTGGGAAGGTTTACTATCACCCAGTGTCACTCCTGCTAATAATGTCTTAATTTTTTCATTCTCATTTTTGCTAAAGCAGTTTATAAGGCGAACTTTTAATGCCTGATATCTATTACTGCTTGGTGGAGCACGAATAATATATGTTACTTTGGACAGGGTTTCACTGTTTAGACTGGTAACAGTGTAGTCGAACTTCGTTTCGTCTGTCGCTATTCCTGCTATACGGAATTCACATTTAATTAAAAAAAAACATAATTCTAGGTCCGACTTCCAGAATTCCATTGGTTTGAAGGTTACGCGACATATTTCGCTTATAAAGGGATTACTGAGTGTGTTGCTGTATGGTGTATTGTTGGTCGTATTGGAAACATCGGCGGATTCATTATTGGTCCCTGTGCTGTGCTCTGTACTCATAGTTGTAATTTTGAGTATCTACCCTTGAAGTTTCTTCGTATTTGATGGATATCACGTCGGGGTTGCCAATTAAAGGATTATGAGGTGGGAGTATTGTGATTAACCGACCGGGTGCACCGAGTTTATGCTTATTTCCCATATTCACAGCTATACTATTGTTCAGTGGAAACTCTGAAGATTTCGACACTTCTATTTATTAACAACTGGTGTGTAATTCTACGTGAATTATAAATATTTTCCACGTTATTATTAGAGAATGTCACTACTATATTTGCGCCAAAAAACCTCTGTCTGCCTCCACCGCAGGCCATGACTTTAACTAAGGCTGTTGCATGGTAGCTAGCGCCATTTTCAGTAGGCGCCGAACTGCCACAGAATAATTTTGTACGTTAAAATAGTTCGGACAACTACAAGTTATTAAGAAATTTTAAGAAAGTAACCAATGAATGAAATTGTTTGGTTATTGGTCAAAACAATGAATGCAATTATTTTGTTATTGGTCAAAATCATTTATTTTATCTATTCTATAAACATTGTTGTTGAGACCCATTCTTATATGATGAAAATGCTACTAAGCTGTAGGAATATACGACTCTTTAAACAGCTGCATTACATATTTATTACAAACATATCATATAATTACATAAACATATTACAATGTATTTCAAACTTCCATTTTACTTCCTTCATGTTGTGTTGGCCTTTGGACGAGGTCTGTTTGTTCCAACGCTATCGTAACGTACTGTTTGGATATATTCATTCCCGAACTCGTAAGTATTGATTTTTCATCTCTTTCTTTCTCGTTAGATAAAATAAAAAGAACATATTCAGACAATGTCTACGATATAGACATACATTCATGATGCAGGGTAATCTTTCAGCGGTTTTTTAAAATTTTTTACGTGCAATAATCATTCCTTGTGCTTTCTCTTTCCATCAATATATGTCGCATCTGTCGATTCCATGTCTTTTTGGTTCTCCCTGTAACTACAGGGAACTTTCTTTCCACCATATTCTGCCACCCTAATTTTCTTGATTAAGTTTTTTTAACTCATGCTTACAAGGTGCCCAAACCAGCTCAGTTCCTCCTCTCTTTTTTTACCGATCGGCTCGACTTTGTAACACCTTCAGTTTTCCTTAGTTTCATTATTTATGTTGCTGTTATTTAAGAATTTTATTGATTTTTTTTTAGAGTATTATTATTCTCTGTTATTTATAATGAAGTGAGAGGAATGCAGAGATGGAAGAGAGGGAAAGGGAAAGGATTTACCGTTAGAGGCGCATCAGCATATTAGGCTAATTAACGACTGGACCTACAGCTTAACGTGGGATCCGAACCACGGTCATCAGCCACCGACAAACACGGGCCAGCACCCCTCTCAGGCTATAAACCCTTGGTTATGTGCCTACCTATAAGTCTATCAGGAAACCAACCGACTGGCGAATGACCAATGTAGAACACTTCTCAGATGGCATCCGGCCTTACCCAGCCTTTAACTGGCGTGACTGAGGGGTAATTCGTTGTCGGACTTTACACTCTTGCCTAGAAACAATCCCAGACGTTTAGGTGTGGATATGTGTCGGCGTGTGTGTGTCTATGTGAGTGTATATAAGTGTGTGTGTAGGGTTGAAAGTAAGACGGCAAAAGAATTAACCAAAAACACCCATCCGAGCGCTGGAATCGGACCAGCTACCTTTGGATTGCCATGCAGGCGACTAATCCACCAGACCACCGCGGCCGGCAGATGGAAGAGAGGTAGACTAGATATATATATATATATATATATATATATATATATATATATATATATATATATATATATATATATATATATATATATATATTTGTGTGTGTTTGTAAATCATTCCGGGTGTCGATCCGTTCATTCTGTCAAGAGTCACGACGTTTCGCCAAAATCTCATTTGACATTTTCAAGTATTGTCCGCTTCGCCTGAAGCGTCCCACTGACGTGCACAGGTCGTTACGGCCCTCTTACCTGCCCTCTCGCCCCTCTAACAGGCGGCCAGCGACTGCACAGATTGTCATCGCAAGATTGTATCGAGGTAGTTCGGGACTATTCGCGACGCTCGACAACGCTGTCGGCCGTTCGGTTATTGATTTTTCTTCCTCGTTGCCACGTTGCCGTATTTCTTCTTTTTCAGAAGCGATTTCCATACTTTTGGAATGTTGCGAGCGTCGTTTCGCGTATTTGGCTCACCCCTTTCTTCTATTTCAAGAGCTTCTTTGATTGTTCGGACCTTGTAGTTTTCATAATTCGCTGTTTCTTTGGCTCCTTTAAAATTGATTGTATGTCCTGTTTGTAGATGGTGCTGGAAAAGTGGTTGGTTTTTCTTTTAGTTGTTTTTATGTTCTTGTATTCTGGCCGAGATTTGTCTATTTGTTTGTCCTATGTATGTTCTGTTGTAGTCGAAACATGATATGCTATATACCCCATGACATTCCAGTCTAACTTAGTCCTTATGGTTTTTTAGGATGTTTGCGACAGTTTTTTGTGTGGCGTGTAGGCTCATCTGATCCTATGTTTTCTTAGTAGTCTGCCTATCCCATCAATGATTCCTTTTACGTTTGGTAGCAGAACCTTAAGTGCATTTGGTTCCTGATCCTCTATTGTTTTTCGTGTTTGGGTTTCCTGACGGTGAATGGTCTTCCTGATACAATTTTCTGTAATACGAGCCCCACCCATCCCTTCCGTTGGAGGGCACATGTTTCGTCTCTTGATGTTTAGACTCTTCAGTGCACCGACATGTGCTCTCTCGTCAAGAATAGGAAGATTCCATCCACAGTCAACAACCTATACTTCTCGCCGACTTCCCATTCGGATGGTGTATATATGGAGTGTTACAATTTTTTGGACTGCGTCCAATGAGACAACAGTGCTGAGTGTCATCAGACACCCAACTTCTGGAATCCACAATCTCATGTGGAACACACAACAACAGTCAACAGTCTCCACCAAAATGAACATTTAGTTCATCAAGAGACAAAACATGTGCCCTCCAATGGAAGGGATGAGTGGGGCCCGTCCACAGTCAAGTAATCAACAAAATGTTCATTTAGGCGGAGACTCAGGTTGTTGTGTGATCCACATGAGATTGTAGAACCCAGCAGTTGGGTGTCACTCAGCACTGTTGTCTCATTGGACGCAGTCCAAAGAATTGTAACACTGCATATATATTTATATATATATATATATATATATATATATATATATATATATATATATATATATATATATATATATATGTATATAATATATATGTTTATATATAAAAAGCAATGAAAGTTTATCCATGCTCCACGTGGGTGATTTGCCATTCATTCCGCCATTCCTTCATCCACTACTTAAAGCGCCAGCAATATATGATGACATATGATATTCAATATTATATAACACCCTCTCTACTTTCTAGATATGGCTCCTGGCAAGTATTAATTTTTTATTCTCTAAGCTGAAGCAATGTTTACGAGGAAAAACGGCTGCTACCCGTCCTTCCACCGTTCTCCCTAACACAAGAAAAAAATGTTTTTAAAGGCAATGAAACCTTTCATCGTTGGGACACTAAATGAATCAACCTTTTAGGAGATTATGTGGAAAAATAAAATATTTTAAACGTCCCGTATAAAACGGGCTTTATTTTCGTTCGAGCAAGGCCAAGGGAAGAAAAATATCTCTGCTATTTCAAGATAATTTAAATAAACATTTACAAACGGACATATCTTATCTCTCGTTAAATCTATATGCCATTTGTGCCTAACTCGACACACTACAATAACAGGTAAATGTTGTGTTATTTCCTGCGGATTATGAACAGACCGACAGGACAGACGCTCAGCTTCGTTCTCCCGTGGGAAAATATGACCAGCTGGAGAAATATGAACAGAATTTTAGTCATTACTTCAATTACCCTCATATGGAGACATTGCCTTGTAATGAAAACCAAAATGGATTATAGCTGGTCACTGAAAAGTTTAGATAAATTTAACATGTTTCATTTTAATTATCTCATCCTCTTTTGAATCCAAATTAAATGATTATGCAGAATCAATTCTAGATGATAAAAATAATAGAATATCAAGAGATACTACATCATGTAGAAAGGAGTAAATTTATTTCCCTTTTTGGTAATTTTAAACGAAGAAAGTGTTCAGAAGAGTTCTCTCAAAGTAATTTACTATTAAACACCCAGTCACTTTTTTTTAACTTCTCGACGTAGGTTTCGCTAATCATGTTGTTATAATCAAGAGGCGATTCAATATTCAATCAGTTTGAATCAGACTAAATCATATCCTGATGATGCTAACACGGTTAGTGAAACATGCTTCGAGAAGTTAAAAAAATGATTTGGTGTTTGGATCTCTTCGAGTTTAGTGTTTCACACCGAAGGTTCCTACAAAAGGATTGAAAGAATGTATTGTTTGTTTTTTTCAGACAACTCAATTTGGATATTCTTAGTAAACGGTTATACATTTCAGTGTTAAGTTATATAAGACAGATTTTCGAGACAGTATCTCAGTTGATAGCTGAGTTTAATATTTCACACCCAAGATTCCAGTTGAAAAATTGAAAAAATGTGTTGATTGTTTTCTTTCGGTGAGCTCAGTTTGGACATTCTAAGTAAAAAGTTATGTATTTCGGTATTAAGTTACTTAAGACAGATTTTCGAAACATTATCTCAGCAGATTGCTAGACCCATTTAAAGAAATATTGCTACATGCCTTAATTAAAGTTAAAGATGTATCTTGAGGACTCTGCTCCTTTACATTTCATGCTTCAGAAATGGTTTACTGTATTTCTTCGTGGACGAACCTGAACGAGTTACGGTTCGCCTCCATCGAGTTTACTACTAAGGAAATGATCAACAAAATCCATGATGACGTGTTAGCTGATCGCTGAATGAAGGTTAAACTGATTATTTAGATGATATACATCTCGTGCCAATGCACACGGAATAACCTACTTAAATATTTGAGTAAAAGAGGGCTATCAGTACGATGGCTGACTAGGACCCCAAAACGAAATCAAATAACCACCTGTATAAGCGCAATCTAATGGAAGTTCTGTAGCTGTTCGTGAGTGTTCATGAAACTTAAGTTCATAACTGCATATCAAAAATGAGGGAATAGTTAAATTAGAGGGTTTTAGAAGGCGAAGACGCTGCCATTGGTTAGCAAGGCCACGGCAACTGTTTTCTGAAATTAATAAAAACTCTATCTTCATCGATTATTTGGGAAACGGAAGGACGACCACAGAAAAATTTAACACATTATTAGTCTATTAGTTTTATTACTACCATTATTAGTTTTACGTAAATGACACCAATGACATCAACTCAGGAATTACACGAAAAATATTCCTGGCAAATACACTAGTATTTATAAAACACTTATTAGACCAGTGTTGATGTAGTCATAAGAAACTTGGACATTGACGAAGAATTGTGAGAACCTCTTGGGGTGCGTCGAGAGGGAGATACTGAGACATGTAAAGGGTCTACCATTAGGGATGATGCAACTTTGACAGTTTATGGCGGCTATATTTGTTTACCAATTTTTGACATGTCTTGTTTTTTTGTTTTCTGAAAAGTTTGCAATTAAATCATGTTTCGTTTCACGTTAGCAGAAACAGTTTTATTAGGCAAATTAGCAGTCCCCTCGTGCTACTCAACGACTAATTCAGATCCATTATGGTATTTGTCGTGATAGTCCTTCTGAACAGGCTAATGCTCGTGTCATTAGAAAATTTGAGACTGAGTTTACTCTCCACGATGTGTGGTGCCTATACAACAAAAAAAAAGCCGGAAGTGTTAAGAATATTGCCGCCTTTCAAGCAAGTATAGCCGAAAATGACAACGTGTCGGCAAGAGTTAGGCCTCTCACCAATGACACCCTGGCGAATTTTGAGAATTTTGGATTTAGGTACTAGCACTAGAATTGAAGCCAACCGACAATCGTATTCGTAGTGAATTTCCCGATTGGGCTCACGAATTGGAAGCCGACAACGAATTTTATCGCAAAATGAACTTCTCCGATGAGGCTCATTTCTGGCTCAATGGCTTCGTCAATAAACAAAATTGTCCGTATTGGTATGAATTTAATCCACGCATAATACTTGAGAGTCCTTTGCATCCGCAAAAGATCACACTTTGGTGTGGATTTTGGCAAGGAAGGAGCCAACATTACTATTAAACCCGACACTAATGGCGACTTGGAAACTAACAATCGTCAAGCCATAGTCACCATATAGCCTGAAATATGCGCCAGGGTTCTCGAAAATTGGCGCGAGCGGATTGTCTCTGTCTACAAAAAGAGCCATGGTGGCCATTTGACTGAAATCTTGTTCATATAATAAATTGAATGTCTGAATCTCTAAAATAAAGCAATTGGAACCGATTTTGAAGAGAACATGTGCGTTTTATTTAATTTTGAATTTCTATCAGTCTTATTGGTAGACCCTTTATATAAGGAGGTTTTAGAGAACGGAATGTGGTGCAGACGTTACCTGTTCTAACTGTATAGTAACTTATACAGTAAGCCTTATACTGCAAAAATTATAAACATTATTAAATCGGGATGGATAGGGCATATTGAGAGAAGGGAGAAGATAGAGTTTACAAAAGCTAGAGGTAGATAATGTAACAGACAAAAACCTAAGAGAACTAAACGTAAGAATCGGGAAGGCCAAGGTGAGAGGTAGGAAACAATCGCGCCAACTTCCTGAACAAATTTCACAAAGAGTTTATAAAACCCGCCGATTCCTCCACCACTGTAACCGCGAAATTGATCAATGCTCCCTATTGATTGATACCACATACATCTTACTCTTCAGACTTGACACGCTCGGGCTGATTGGAAAGAAATTCAAATCAAATAAAGAATGAAGAAAACGAAAGAAAACGAAGGAAAAGTAGCTGACTTTTCACTACCCCAATACATTACTAAATAAAGATATTTTATTTTATAAGTTCATTATAGATGTTCTTTTATTTCATGTTAGATAACCGACAATTATTTCCCAATAGCTATATATTAATGAGTGTTTTTAAAAGCATACGACCTCAAATCTCACCGAGTTTTACACTTTAAACAATAATAACGTACGGACTAAAAATGGTGCGTCAATGACCAGACGCCCCGAGCAGCGTTTAAATATCCAACACGACCGCATCGGGGTGAAAACACCACTGCTGCCGGTATTTCCATTACGTAGCTAAATATTGCAGCGACTCGTCTGCATTTCGGACCTATCTTATCCAGCGGAAATCTAAATGACAGTCCCGCTGGCTCGACACGTGCAATAATAGGTAAATGTGTGCTGATAAGTAGGTCATTTCCTTGCGGATTACACACGTCGACTTGCAAACTAACGCCCTTCACACTCCCCGCTACCTGTCTTGAAATAGTCCAGAAACGAACACATTATTGTAAAGGAAACAATGTAGCATTCAGTATATTAAACAATATACGTTCATTATTTCCTTAAGCATATTTGTCTGGAGATGAAAACTTTACAACATCCTTTTCTATATCTAGACTAAAAATGTGCACTTACTGAAGGACACAGAAAGCAGAAAAACCAGATTGTCTAATCTATTACATCGTTTCTCAAACTTTTTAGTGTCGCGAACCACTAAATAGCCAAAAAGTTAATCAAAAAACGTTGCGAACCCCTCACTACAATATGTTAATTTGCGTTTATCAAAGTCTTACATTGGCCGGTCAACACGGCGACGATTCGTCCTTTTTTCAGTATCGTGATTTATGACGATTCGTTTTAAATGTCTTATAAACTGCTACGAACGTGTTTACAAACTTACAAATTGTGAACAAAACGAATAATCTATTTCTCTTTGTATTAAATGATGAATCGTCAATGTGGGATGTATGTGTGAATGGGCCTTTACACTTATATCATAATACCGCACATACCTACAAATACCAAACTACAAGACGTGAAAAGGCCATTATTCTTATATACTTTTACTAGTTCGAATCTTTGCCCTTCACTTGAACGCACTTACAAAATGACCCGCCTTTACCTCGTGCCACCCGCCCGCGCATTTGACACGGATCATTTGTCCCGAGCATACTTAGATGGGTTTGTACAAGCTATGCGCTTTAGTAATAAAAAAAAGGAACGAGACGAAGAGTTTTATTGCTAATTACGATTTTACGAAAACAAGTAATTCGATTTCTTCTCTCGCCCAGTGTTAAAAACTAGGATTTCTTCTCCCACGCAATGTTAAATGAATTAATAACAGAGGGGTAATAAAATAAATTAATAATATTAAATAAAATGGACAAATTTGTGACAAAAAGAAATGCACCGTCTACATCTGGTGAAACAGTAAAGAAAAAGGCCAAATTGTACAATGAAATGTATTTAGAATATGGATTCATTACTTTGGAAGACAGGCCGCAACGTGCTGTTAGTTATCAAGTTCTATCCGCGGAAAGCATGAAGCCTTCCAAATTATTCCGGCATCTGAAAACAAAACAAAAAATCAGAATTTTTTGAGCTTAAATCACTTGTCTTGAAAAAATCAACAAACCAAGTCGTAATGAGACAACAGCACTTCAACTATCCTATTTAGTAGCATTAAGAGTGGTCATGGAGTCTAAACCCCCACACGATTGCGCAAAAGCTAATTTTACCCTCTGCCATTAATACGGTCAATGTGATGATAAGTCCGGAAGAAGCATAAAAGTTAAAAACTATACTACATTCAAATGACACAATATCGAGACGTATTAAAGAAATTGTCAATGATGTTCACGATTAAATAATTGAAAAGGTTAAATTAAGTGAATTTTTTGGTATTCAGTTCGACTAGTCAACAAACGTGTCGAAAATATGATATTTATAATCAATTCCTGCTCGCGCAAGTGGCGAAGGACCCTAAAGTTTTTATTGATTCAACATAAAACGAAATCTTGGACTTTAATAAATGCATTGCGGTATGTATTGATGGCGCAAAAGCGATTACGGAAAAAACAGTGGTATGATAGTAAAAATTAAAAGACATAATGCCACATATGGAATGGACGCACTGCTTTCTTCACATAAATGCTTTTGCTACAAAAAAAAATGCAATATAATTTACAAAATGTTCTGTCAGATGCCGTAAAAATTGTTAATTTAATTAAAAACCGAACATGGCAGACTAGTTTGCTTTCCACATTGTGCGAAGAAATGGGTGCTAAATACGATTGCTTTTCGCTGCTTTTCAATACTGAAGTTAGGTGGTTGTCGCGAGGAAAATTTCAAACGAGGCTTTTTAAAATGTGAGATGAATTGAAAATCTTTTTTTACAGATAAAAATAGCTCACTTTTAGAGTTTTTACAAGATGGTCCTTTATTAAAAATAGCTTACTTGAGTGATATATTTTCATATTTGAATGACTTGAATACGTGTTTTCAAGGCCGTAGAAAAAAATTCTATTAATTACAAAGTCAATGCCTTCTTGGTTCAATGCCAAGCTTGGTTTGGGTATACGCTTTCAAAAAAGCAATTTTGATATATTCACTTTAACTTTGAATTATATTGCCAAAAATATGTTTATATAAGTACTAAGTACTTTGAAAACATTGATCCCCTTCGCTACTTCTTACTTATTCGAAAAAAGCTTCTCGTCTATGGTGGCTTTAAAAACTAAAAATCGACTGTTATCAGTGGAAAATAATTTGTTTATGTGTGTTTACAATAATAATCCACGCCTAGAAAAACTTTTAAGTGAAAACAAAATCAACCGTTGCATTAAATCATTACTTTAAACAACTCTGTCTATTACTTTAATTAAGTTTATTTTATTATTTTGTTATTATCTTCTAATATATAATTTTCTAACACTTGTTTTTAAATGAGAAATACTTTAATGGAAGAATGTTTCGTATACGGGCTTTATTTTTCGAACACATTGCGATATTCCGTATTCCTGAATGCGATCTTCCTAAGAGTCGCGACCCCCAAGCTGAGAAACGATGATCTATCGGAATCTTCGTACGGTGTGAAACGCTAAATACCTAATCACTTTTTAGTTCCCGACGCGTGTTTCGCTAACCATGTAGCATCATCAGGAGAAGATTGATTTATCTTCTAATGAAGCTAACCGCAATGAAAAAATAACGGAATTTATCATACAGAGTGTATGATGGTAGTATCTCAAAGAATGGAAGTGCCAACATTATATATGATCCGCGTTTTGATAATGTCGGTTGTCGTGTCATATATAATTAAAGTAGAGAAAATTGTATCATAACCTAAAAAACAATACAGTACTTAGTTAGATCGTTCAACAGAACTCAAGCAGTTTTATTTTAATTTAACCTGAAAATTGTAACAGGTTATGGGCCCAGGCCTTCTAGGCTACCCAGAACGAAAAGTAAAAGGTAAAACGTAAAAAAAAACGTAAAAAAACGTAAAAGGGCGAGAGAATTATTATTATAGAGAATTAATTAATCTTATAGAGAATTATGCGGATTCGTCATTTGCAGTTGAAAATGTGTTCGTTTTGGAAGGATTGTCAAAATGTCTCGATGGTTCTAAAACAGATACCGTTTTGGTGAGCAAAGCCAAGGTCAAATTGATTCTAACCTTAGATTCGTCGCTTTTTATTCAGGTAAAACATGCAAATTCTGCCAAGAAAGTATGGGAAAAGTTAAAGAGGCTCTATGTGGATTCAGGTTTTGCACGTAAGATCGATTTGCTACGAAAATTAATATCATTAAGGCTTGATAATTGCGAATCGATGGAGCATTACGTCAACCAGGTAATAGATACCTCTCAGAAGCTTGAAAGATGTGGTTTTCAGCTTAGTCAGGAGTTAATTGGTAGTTTAATGCTTGCTGGATTAACCGACAAGTTTGCGCCAATGGTAATTGCTATCGAACATGCAGAAATTGATGTTACTGCAGATTCCATTAAATCGAGATGGCTAGACATGCATCTAGGTGGTACTGAAAATCAGTCACCATCCGCTGGTGCGTTCGTAAATTCAACGTTCGGCAAAAGGAATAGAGGTGCTGCCAGTAATATTTTTGCAAGGAAAGGATTCAGCAATGGAAATAGAGATGAAAGTAGTAATTCAAAAATCAAAAGTGCAAAAAGACAGGGCATTTTATGAACAAATGTCCAGAAAATTAAAGACACAGGGAAAATTCATCCAACGCCTTTAATGCAGTGTGTCTAACAGGAGAATTTTAACAATTCAAATTGGTATTTGGATTCAGGATGTAGTGTTTATCTCGCCTCCA
The DNA here is from genome assembly GCA_031761425.1 of Cosmopolites sordidus. Lineage (NCBI taxonomy): Eukaryota > Metazoa > Arthropoda > Insecta > Coleoptera > Curculionidae > Cosmopolites > Cosmopolites sordidus. Next base: position 138,069 of record JARFXV010001440.1, read on the forward strand.
GGAAGGACTGGCTCGAAAATATCAATGAAGAACTACCGGTGAAGGAAATAACAGTGGCAAATAATACCAGGTTAGCTATAGAGTGTTCGGGTGATGTTCAAGTTACAACTGTGACTGAGTTGCAGGAGCATTCTGTCAAAGTTTCCAATGTTTTTTATGTACCAAAATTGATGACAAACTTATTATTGGTAAGTCAACTGATAAAAAAACCATAACAAAGTAGTTTTTCATTTAAAGGGCTGTGACATTTATAATAAAAGTGGTCAGCTGATAGCTAAGGCTAATTTAGTGGATAATGTTTACGTACTAAACTTCAGGAAGCCACAGTTAAATTTAGCATGCTTGGCAGTCTCTGGAAAAGTCTGACACAGCCGATTTGGGCATCTAAACTACAGAGATTTAAATTCAGTGAAAAATGGGTTAGTAACAGGGTTTGAATTTAAAGGTTCGATGACTAAGAGAGATGAACTATGTGAAGTTTGCTATGAAGGCAAGCATAGTCGTCTACCCTTCAATCATAAAGAAAATAGATCGAATTTTCCGTTGGAGATAATACATGGAGACTTATGTGGCCCAATGGACGTGATATCTCTTGGGGGCTCCAGATACTTCATGGTGTTAGAAGATAACTATACAACGATGGTGTTCGCATATTTCTTAAGGCGTAAAGACGAGGCTTTTGAAAAGTTTCAGGAGTTCAAGAACTTTGTAGAAAATCAAAGGGGTACTAAAATCAAGATTTTTCGTACTGACCAAGGTTGCGAATTTAACAGCAACAAATTCAAGGATTTCTTTAAAAACCATGGCATTCTACATCAAAAAACAAATGGCTATACTCCACAACAAAATTGCATGAGTGAACGAATGAACCGTACCTTAGTTGAAAAGGCTCGCTGTTTATTGTATGATACAAAGCTTGGAAAGCTTTTTTGAGCTGAAGCTGTGGCTACTGCAGTGTATCTCAGGATTCTCAGGAATGGAATTTATTAACCATGGTAGCATTATATGTTGACGATTTTTTTTTCCAACAATTTTAAGGAAATTAAAATTACAGCTAGGCTCAGAATTTGATAGAAAGGGCCTAGGCGAGGCCAAACAATGTTGGGGGGTTAAAATTTAAAAGGGACTATAAGAACAATGTCATTTATTTAGATCAGGAGGATTATGTAGATCAGGTTTTGAAAAATTTTGGCATGGACAATTGTAAGATAGTTAGTACTCCCACAGATTGTAAGGCAAAGAAGGTAAAAATATTGATCCAGACTTGAGTAATCTAAGCTATCTGCCTTATCAGAATGTTATTGGCACACTTATGTATTTAGCAGTGTTAACTAGGCCAGATATCACATTTGCAGTGAATTACTTAAGTCAGTTTAATAATTGCTATGCAGAGTACCGTAGAGAGTACTTAGATACTTAAAAGGTACCAAGCATTTTAAGTTATGTTTTTCAAAAGACAATGATTGTAATTTGGAAGGATTTGTGGACTCTGATTGGGTAAATAATGATGACAGAAAATCGTATTCAGGGTATTTTTTCAAACTATCAGGGTCAATATAATGGCAAAGTTTTAAACAAAAATCAGTTGCATTAAGCAGCACTGAGGCAGAGTACATAGGTCTTTGTGAAGCCTCAAAAGAAACAGTTTATTTGAAAAACCTTTTAAAAGAGTTAGTAGGTTTTAATAATTCTGTCACGGGTTTCAATGATAACCAGAGTGCACATAAATTGGCCACAAATCCAGTATTTCATAGGAGGTCTAAATACATTGATGTGAAGTACCATTTTGTTAGAGAATGTGTTTCAAATAATGTCATCAATATTAAGTATCAGCAGATTAACGAAATGGTAGCTGATATATTGACCAAGGGTTTACCAAGAATTAAGCATTCTTATTCTGTTCAGAAATTAGGTGTCTTAATTCTGTGAGATAGTGGGTGTGTTGGTAGTATCTCAAAGAATGGAAATGCCAACATTATACATGATCCGGGTTTTGATAATGTCGGTTGTCATGTTAAAAAACAATACAGTACGCAGTTAGGTCGTTCAGCAGAACTCAAACAGTTTTATCTTACTTTAACCTGAAAATTGTAACAGTGTAACATTTAAAGAAAATATGTTAAAACCTTTCCAGTGATTAGAATTTTAGTCCTTCTGTTGTGGATTAAATAATATCCAACATTTCACTAGTTTTAATATCAAATTATGCCCAGTTTCAATACCGACATTGGAAAAACGAAAATCTCGTTAATTATGTTAACACAAATTCGTTTTGTAGATTTAGCTGACTGAGGATGAGGAAGAGATAATGCGACCGAATATGTCGACTATTATTGCGTTATCACTTGCAATGTGCGTAGGTCAATTTGCTCTTTAAACCGATTAGTCCGTAATTACATGTAGCAAATTAATTTGACCGTTAATGAGAAACGGTCTCATATTTGGGGAACGTATGGTATCTTGGGCTAATACGGTTCCGTATAATTATAGAGTGATCGATTGATATTTCAATCTATATCTTTAATTACATCATTAACAAGTGTATTTGAAATAAATGCAATTCCATTAATTAAAAAGAAAATATGACCTTATTTGGGGCAATATTTAATCAGATAGAACCAAGCCAAAGAAATATGACGGAGAGTCGACAATTTCATCTTTGTGCTATTTTTTTTATACAGTTCGCAACACCATTATTATTAAGTAATGTCAGTATTTATACTATTTACGTTGAGATTCGCATCGATTTGCGGTCAAATGATCAAGTTGATTAAAATCGAAAATGTAGATAGGTAACATTCATTTTCACCACCTTTAATTTTTTTAAATAATTAATTAATTTGTCCGTTACTTTGTGATAGTTTATTTTTCAAATTAAATAAATGTCACCCGACATCGCATCCTCCGACTACCATCTATTCAGCTCCCTCAAAACGTAATGAAATGGTAAATATTTTATAATGAAAGAGGTGAAAAACGACCGGTTGATATTTTTTTTGGCAAAAACATTATTTTTGGCACAACATTAACAAAAAGTTATAAAAAAATAATGGTTATTACATAACAGATTAAATATATATTTACATAAACTATTTGCGACTCTATAAATGAAGTATGGATGCTGGTATTGGCAAAGAAGAACATGTTGGCAGTATGGGAAACAAAGGTATTAAGAAAGATATTTTGAGGTAAAGGAATATAATACATTGGAAAAGATGAACAAACTAGGTGTTGAAAGGGCTCTTTAAGAAACCAGACATCACAAGAATTGTGATCTTCCAAATATTGAGATGGCTAGAACATTTTTAAAATCAGGAGGATCGAATCCCAAAAAAATGATTGGATAGTAGATAGCATAGGAGCCAAGAAGAGGAGAGACAGGTCAAAATCGGTGTAGAGAGAAACGGAGAAACGACGAATAGAGAAACATGGTGTCAAATAAACAATCAAGCTAAGGGTCTAATATGCTTTTAGAGCTGTTATATTATTATTATTAGGTACGTATAGACCCGGTTGGATCACGAAAAGCATTTTGACTCATTTTTGAGTGTTCTTTCGGATCATCCACACCTCTCTCATTCTTTCTCCGTGGATTCTATTTCCCTCCTCCATCACTCGGATGCAACGTTCCTCATATGTATTTTGTTTATGTACGTTCTTCTGTCCTCAATCTCTGTCGGACCTATTTGTGCGTTTCCCAGATCAGCTCTGACTTATGCGATCCATGCTACTGTTGACTTGACTCCTTGTATGTATGTAAGAATTCTGTTGGTGAGTCTTGTCGGTGGGAGTCTACTAAAATATCCATAGAATTTCAACCTTCCTTTTCTTATGTCCGCCGCTACGTTGGACATTCTCTCTGTGGCCTTTCTCGAATGTAGTCTGTATCCTTCCTCTGTCAGTTTTGAGCCGAGAATTTTCCTCATAATTTTACGTTCTTCTTTTAGTATGTTTTCTATGCCGCTTTTTGTATGAAATATAAGTGTCTCGCTTGCGTAGATATATTTATATATATATATATATATATATATATATATATATATATATATATATATATATATATATATATATATATATTTACCATACCATACGTGATCCATCTATAGCTATGGAAAATAAATAGATTCCACGTTCAAAGAATTCAATATTTTTAGTATCTATCCACGAATCCACCTAATTTTTCACTACTTCGTAATTTTTGTAATTCTAATTCCTCCGTAATTCCAATAATCTGCTTTGTATCGATTGAAACAAATGGTTGTAGGAAGGGACAATTTCTGATGAATAAGGCGGCGGAGGTGAAAACTTCCCACCCAAGCAACCGTAATGTTTGTTTCGCAATGCTTGCACTATGAGGTTGAACGTTGTCGTAAAGCAAAATCAAGTTGGTGTGTCTTTCAGTCTATTCTAGACGTCTTTCTTGCAATGCTGGATTCAAATTGATCATTTGTTGTCGATAACGTTCAGCAGTGATAGTTTCATTCGGTTTTAGCGATTCATAGTACACAATACCTTTCTGATCCCACCAGATACTCAGCATGAATATCTCGTTTCGGTGTTGATGGCGATGGTTTACCTGGCTTAACTTCTTCTTCACTTAGGATTGGCACTTAACTTCTTCACATAGGATTGACATTTTTTATCACCAGTAACAATTCGATACAAAATCGACTTCTTTTTATGTCTTTCAAGCAACATTTCACATGAGGTTAAAAGATTTTCTTCTTGTCTTTCAGACAATTCATGCGGTATCTAGTTTTCTTCTTTATGAATGAATTTAAGTTTGTGTACATGTTTTCCAACAGTTCTTGGATCAACATTAAATGCTTCTGACAGTTCTTCAAGCGTTTGACATGGATCTTCATCGAGTAATACTTTAAATTCAGGATCTTCAATTTTTTTTGGTTGATCTGAACGTTCTCTGTCCTTCACATCAAAATCACCACTTTTGAAATGTATAATTTCATTTTCACAAGTCCTTTCAGTAGGAGCATATTCTTCATAAGCTTTTACAAGCGAACGATGACTTTCAGTACCAGTTTTCTTCAGATGAAAGAATAAAATTAAAGCTTTTCGCAAATGCTTTTCATTTGGTATATATTACGGCATTTTCAATGAAATAAAAACATATGATGTTTACGCGTGAACTCATACACTAAATTTTATAGGCTCTGGTCAATACCTTAACACAAAATAGTTTCAGTATTACCATGTGTGCAAAACAAATACTTACGCCATCTCATATAAAATCGAAAAAACTGAAGCGAGATATTAATTAAAGTGTACATAAATAAGATATTCTCATAAAAATCATAGGCAATCAGATCCGAGCTTCGGGGAGGCTACTGAAGGTCTCCTCCTCGAGAAATCAATTTTCCTGGAAAAAGGTCCTGAACGGCGGGCAAAAAGAGATTGTGTGGGTGGCAGGTGGCTCCATCCTGCTGGAACCAAGTTTATCCTTCATATTCTTGGGGAGCAAGAGTGAAAAAGTATGAAGCATATCAATATAACGCTGAGAATTCACCGTTACTGCGCGGCCTTGGTGGTCTTCAAAAACAAACGGACCGATTGTTCCGGATGCCGACACTGCAGCCCAAACTGTGACTTTCGGACTATGAAGAGGCCTTTCATGTTTCTTTTTAGAGTTTAACCCACACCAGCAGCGACCATTTTGATTGTTGACATGGCCATTAAAGTGGAAATGAGCCTCATTGGAGAATGAGATGTTGTCGACCGTTGGAAAACGGTTCATCATTTCATCAGCAAATAAAAGTTTATCAGCGAGGTCTGTCGGCTTCAATTCTTGTACTAACTGAATCTTGTACGGGCACATGCGTAAATCTTTGTGAAGGATTCGAAGCACCGATGATCTCGTTACATTTAAAGTCGCTGCAAGCTTTCAAGTCGATAAGTTTGGTTGTTCCCAAACCACTATGTTGTTCCACTCTCTCACTATTTTCGTCAGGTTTCGGTGACTTTTGACGGCCGGGGACGCATTTATTTAATGTTGAACCAGTCGCTTCAAATTTACGATGCCATTGCTTAATCAACGCTTGGATATTACTAAAAATCGTGCAAATTGAAATGTTATCGGAATTAACGGCGCGCAATAGTGGTGGAATTGTTGTTGCTGTAATGCTTGAGCACACAAAATGAACGCTCCTCTCCCGTATAGCGGTGCCTGGTGACCAAATTTCCCTGAGCCGAACTATCGTTTAAGACCGACCCACCTTTCTACCCCCCCTTCCAAATTTTCTATAGCACAACCAAACATTAACAACCCTTTGGACCACCCTGTATATACCATAAATCTACTGAGCATGCGGTATAAAGGTTGGCAGCGTTGCCAAATTTATTTTGTATCAACGGTTTTATGTATCGAGTACAGTCTCTGACATCGGCTTATCTGTTTAGCTCCTAATGTAACGTGCCACCTTAATGGGAATCAGTTATAAATGTTTAACAAAAAAACTTTTTGCGAAAATTTTCACTTATTACTGTTTGACGCGTTTTGCTAGTATTGTAGCGTCTTGTGAAATGAATAGTTTCGATGTAAAAATTGAAATAAACACAAAAATGTTCTACAATAAAAAATATAGTGTTTAAGAAATCCATACAGATGCTATTTCTTGTTAGTCTGTCAGTATTTTATTAACCATTTGAGGCAATAGATTACCTAGGAGATATTTTATTTATTGAAATATTTATTAATAAAAAAATTTAATAATACGTTTTCGCTAAAATTGACTGATGACAAAATATACAGAAAAAGGCGCGAGAAAAAAGAACCTCCCTCCCTGATCTATATGGGATCGCGGGATTTCGATCATAAAACCTGGTAAGAAACTATTTTTCAATTTATACGTGAAATTTTCTTTAATAATTTTCCCTGGTGGAAGCCAATCTTGAACAAGGGGGGGCAAGGACGGGCTGGGTTGTTCGATCCATATTTTAACCACCCTCCTGTGTTACGGTGTAAAACTTTATCTCACGTAGAGGTGATATTACCCGCCCTGAATCCAGCTTTTGTGGCTGAAAACCATCTTGATGCGGATGGAGATAAAATAGTTAACATGAACTTATAGTGCATAGTCTTTTTCAGAGCTTTTCTAAAAGGAAATTAATTTAATTATATAACAATACTCGCAACAGCCTCATCATCAAGTTTGAATGAAATTATTGAATTAAATTGAAAATGTTAAAAGTAAAGCGTACAAGTAATTCCCTCACACTGCCATGTTCTTCGAAACAGTTTTTAAACTCAAATTCCAGTGTTTATTTCAAAGAGGTCAGTTAACTTTTATGAATAACTTGTACGCAGACAAAATGGCATACACACAGTGGTGTCATCAATCGAGCAAACAAGAAAATGTCGCACGGTGCTATATCTGGTGAATAAAATGTTTGATTGTTAGCGGAAAATTGACGAATAATCATTAACTATAAAGTTTTGATTGTAAATCTGGACTCACGAAAATGATGCATAACTTTATTATTATCATTCACGTATGGGCCCTGGTAAACCACTCGAAGTACAATTAGAGGCGTTTGTTGTTGTTAGCCTTCCTTTGCGCCCATACTAATTTCATTCTTTCGCCATGAGCTTTTTTCCTTTCGTTAGACCAAATTGTTCCAGTCTTCCTACATTTTTCTCTCTGGCCAACCTTCCAAACGTTATCCTTGTGTCTGAAACAGCCTCTATCCAGAATTTCACTTTGTGTAATATTTGCTGATCTTAGGTCCCTTTTAATTGCGGCAATCCATTTAATTATTTCTACTTTAGCTCTACTTCTATTTTCATAAAATTCAACTATTTGTCTAATCAGCCTACTCAGATTCATCCGTTTATATGTCCGTAAAACTTTAGTCTTCTTTTTCTCATATCGCTATGTATATCTGTGTATTGCTTGATTTCTTGGTTTTCTCGAAGTCGGCATACTGTGCTATTTATTTGTGTGGGGCCTACGATTTTTCTTTCTTTCTATTCAATGTCCTCGATGCCTCTCTTTCTATTCAAAATGAGCGTTTCTGCCCCATATAGACATTCTGGCTTAATAACTGTGTTGTAATGTCTCAGTTTTGTGTTTTTAGATATACATTTTTTGTTGTAAATATTTTGTGTAACTCTCAATGCCGTTTCCCTTTTTTGACATCTAACCTCATTGGCCGCTTTTTCCAACCCATTTTCCATGATTATTTCACCCAAATATTTAAACTGAGAAACTCGTCTGATGTTACCATATTTTGTTTTTAGAAATGATGTTCTTAGTTTGTTGCACGTCATGTATTGTGCCTTTTCAAAGGAAATTTGGAGTCCTACCTTTTCTGCTGTTTCTTTTAGGATTTCAATCTGTTTCTGTGCCGTTAATACATCTTGAGCTAAAATTGCTAGATCATCAGCAAATGCCAGACAATCAATTTTGATGTTGGTTCTCCCCAGTTTAATGGGCTGGTCACTATTCAGGGCCGACTTTTTTTCACGCCACTCCTGTATTACTTTTTCTAGAACACAGTTAAATATTCTCAAGGGCTCTGAGATGTCACCCATGAATTTAACTTTTGACCTTGTGTTAGCTAATGTTGCTTTAATATTTGCCAGCGTTTTCAGATCTAGTCCATGTTTTTTCAATATTCGGAATAAAGATTCGCGGTCAATAGAATCATATGTTTTTTTGAAATCCACATATGTACAGACGAGATTTTTATTGTACAGTTTTTGATGTCTTAGGATCAACTTTAGATTAAGGATCTGTTTAGGGCAGGATTTGCCCGGTCGAAAACCTGCTTGATATTCACCAATTTTAGGTTCTAACTGTCCCTGTGCTCTGTCCAGTAGACATAGAGATAGAATCTTGTGACAAACTGGGAGAAGAGATATCCCTCTGTAGTTGTTTACATCCGTTTTATCTCCTTTCTTGTGTAATGGATGGATTAAAGCATCTGTTCAATCTTCCGGAATCCGTTCGTTTCGCCAAACTTCTTGTAGAATTTTGGTTATTTCCTTGATTGTACCTGGACCAGCGGATTTCAAAAGTTCAGCAGTGATTTCATCTTCACTAGAAGCTTTGTTATTTTTAAGCCGCTTGATTGGCCTAATTATTTCATCTTCATTCGGTGATAATGAATCTGGGTGTGTTTGTTTAGGGTTTAGTGTTCGAAATTTGTTTAAGGGCTCAGAACAATTTAGTATTTGTTCAAAATATTTCGTAAGTTCTTTGCAATTGTCTTGGTTATTTAGACCTAATTGTCCGTTTTCCTTTTGGAAGCAAAGACTTTGGGGTTGATAGCCTGTTAATTTAGTTTTAAATGTTTTGTAAAAGTTTCGGGTGTTATTTTTTTTTGAAATCTTTTTCAATTTCATTAAGTTGATTGTTTTCATATTTTCTTTTAGTTTGTCTTCTAATTAGCTTCGATGTTTCTTTTCTTACTTCCAAAAGATGTTATAGCTTATTGCTGTTTTTTGACTGTTCCAATCTTTAAATGCTCTATTTCGGCTTAATACTGCTTGCTCGCAAACTTCATCCCACCACGGATGTTTTCTACGTTTTTGTATAGGAACCAACTTTAAGGCTGTTTTAATCATTTTTTGTTTCAATTCTTGCCAGTTCTGTGTTGGTTGTTTATCAAGCTCTTCTGTTAGAGTTTATTTTCGTAGGGTCGAACTTTGGTATTAGTCCCTTTTGAATAAGTTTTCGAGGTTTTAAGCTAAGTTTGATTCTAGTCAAGTAGTGATTCGTGTCTATGTTAGCTCCTTTCCTGACTTGAACATTCAAAATCTCTTTATAATTGGGGTACGAAATGGCAACATTTGACAATTTGAAATTCACCCATATACGTGTTTGGGCACCTCCAGGTCTTTTGTTTTGCTATTTTTTTCTTAAAATGGGTTGACATTATTTTTAGATTAAACTGAGAACATAGTTCAACCAATCTTCTACCATTATGGTTAGTCCATTTATGAGCGGGAAAACTGCCGACTGTTTTCCTATACTTTTTTTCTTTCCCTAGTTGGGCGTTGAAATCACCCAATAGGATTTTTACATAGCTAGAGACAATTTTAGAGATAGTCTTTTCCAAAATTTCCCAGGACTTATTTACTTTTTCAGGATTAGATTTATTTTCTTCGATAACCGGAAGGTGTGCATTGATTAATGTATAGTTTTTGTTAGCACACTTGAGGGATAGTGTCATAAGTCGATTATTTACTGGCTGGATATTAGTTATTGAACCAAGAATGTTTCTTGAGATAGCGAAAGCAACACCGAGATGTGGTGTATTTTTGAGTATTCTTTTGTCCGTTTTACTTTTAAAAAGTCTGTAGTTATCGAAATCCAAGGAGTTATCAACTGTCAATCTGGTTTCTTGCAAAGCTAAAAAATTTGGATTTTTTGTTTCAAGGTGTTCCGCCCAATTCATGTAGTTTTCCTGGACGCAGGAGAGAATTGATATTCACCGTTCCAAAGAAAGATTTTGTTTTCGGTTTCAGAACGTTGGCCGGAGGTCTCCGACTCGCTCTGAAAGATTTTGCGTTTAAGCCCGGACGCCCCAGAATCCGAAAGTCCGGTTGTACCAGCAAAGCTGGCAGAGGATTGTCTACCTCCTGGCGTAAATTTGTAGTTACTAGAACGCTTCATCTTGTACTTTGAATTAAAGGTTTGAACCATGACGGTTCAGAGGTTAAGACTTGAGGGGTTAATTCCAGAATTTAAATATCAGCCACACCACTGGTGAACAGACCGCTTGATACAAGTCAGACGCTAAGTGGATTTAGTTTGTTTGCCTTGGTTTGGGGCTGCTTATTTTGAGATACTCCCAGCTGTCCATGAATATCTAATGGAACTTTCACTATCCACCACCCATGACCCGTCCAGTAACTTAGGCGAGGTATACTGGAAATGCATAACTCTATAATTATGAGATATTAAATATCACCCTTTTTAACTATTAGGCCTGTACGAATTAACTATTTGTAGGAAATACCACAATGTTTAATACCGCAGTGTTTAAGAGCAAACTCTCACTTTCCCTGAAAAGAAAAGTCTTCGATCAGTGCGTCCTACCCATTACAACATACGGAAGTGAAACCTGGACAGTCATATCTCAATCAATTCAAATACTACGAGTAGCACAGAGGAGAATGGAAAGATATATGGTATGCTTGGCATTACGGATTTGCGCATGGATCAGGGAACAAAGGGAAGTGTTGTGACATCATTGGAAGAGTGAAGCAATTGAAATGGATATGAGCAGGCCATATAGCGAAGCGATGGGATGGCAGATGAACCAGGGCAATCATGGCGTGGATACCACTTGATCGCAAACGTCCGTGAAGAATACCGAAAGCTCGATGGACTGATGACATCGTTAAATATATAGGACCCGAGTGGCAGAGGAATGGTCAGGACTGTGAAAATTTGAAGCATGCTGAAGAGGACTTTATCCTTATCGATAGATCGACACGGGCTGATGATGATAATAATATATATATATATATATATATATATATATATATATATATATATATATATATATATATATATATATATATATTTCAATTAAAATATTTACCATCTATAGCAATAACCTTTTCCCATTTTTCGGGCACTAAATGAATTCCACGTTTGAAAAATTCAATATTTTTAGATGCACTAATCCACCCAATTTTTCGCTTCCTAGTAATTTTTAGTAATTTTTGAGGTACTGTTCCAATAATCTGCTTTGCATCGATCGAAACAAATGGTAGTCGGAAGGGGCAATGTCAATTATCATCAGCCCGTATCGATCCACTCCAGGATAAAAGTCTCTTCAGCATGCTTACAACTTTCATCCTCCTCGGCATTTCTCTTTATATATCATCAGTCAATCGTGCTCTCGGTCTTCTTCTCGGATGTTTACGATCAAGCGGTTTCCACTCCAGGATTGCCTTGGTCCATCTATCGTCCCATCGCCTCGCAATATGGTCTGCCCATCTCCATTTCAATTGTTTTACTCCTCCAATTATGTCACATATTTTTGTTTGCTCTCTGATCCATGTGCAGGGCTTTCTGTCTCGTCTTGTAATACCAACCACACATCTTTTCATTCCCCTCTGTGCTACCCGAAGTTTTTGAATTGATGATGTCATAACGGGCAGGACGCACTGATCGAGGACTTTTCTTTTCAAACAAAGTGGGTCTCGACTTCCTACAAGGTACTGGAAAACTGTTTCGACAATATGTGCGCGAGCATTAACGTGCATTTGCACAAATCTGTCATACCCAATAAAACGACCATAAGGTAGAATATATTCTTCAATGATGTTGCGGATGTACCAATCCGCATTCATTCTGACATTCACCTCAAGAGCACTGTACGACTTTTGACTTTTTTTACACCGAAACACACATTTTGCACGAGATTACACGCAGCTTATCGTTCGCCAGTTCTTCTATAGGCTCTATCCGTCTCTACGTCCGTCATGTTTCCACAATTGTATTTGTGTCGCATCTGGGAAAAGAACTTTGCTCCATTCACGTTCATCCGAATGAGCATGGTCTCGTGCAAATTGTAACCGAATCGTTTTGTGATGTGGAGTTCTTACTGTTTTTGCACCAACATTAACTTGCGTTGCATTCAGCGGTTAATTTTTTAGATACCGAGATGTAAATATGCTATGTCGTAATGACTGAAATTGTAAATAGCGATCATCCCTTTGCGTCGTGCACCGTTTACGTCCTTGTGCAGTGCGCCATTTGTACTCCCCTGTCTCGTCGTATCGTTTTACTGCACGAGAGACCGTCGATTGATGTATTTCCAGCATTTCTGCAACATGTTCTTGCCTGCGAACCTCGTTAGCTAAAGTAACAATTTTAACAACAGCTAATTCATTTAGATATGCCATTACAAACAGAAAACCCAAAACCGACACACAATAATGCACTAGCAATGTCACTCAAGTAATGTAAAAGAAAAGAGCAAGGTTATGAATCGCCAAAGTGCACTATCAGATGCCGGCGCAATTGTACAGTATTGATAATTATTTTATGAAATGCGATGTAAACATTTTTAGATATCCAGATAAGTTCTAAACAACACTTATATGCACAGGACGCTTCAAAGTAACAGACTTAATATTAAAAAATTACACAGACGTTAAGTCAAAATTGAAAATCCCTTATAACAAATATGCAATTTTTGTGATATTTATATTCTGAGGAATGTTTTCGCAGGTGTAAAATGTAACGATATTTTCTAGGGTATCCCGTGTTAGCTGAATGTTACTGGTGAACGGTTTCGCTGACGTTTCGATGGAATGTCATCCATCTTTTTCAAAGCGTTTCGACGACTAGTTTCGTTTCGCGTCCCGACGCGCTCGACGTGTCTAGTTTTGTGTACACGCGGCGCGCTATCATTGGTCGGTTGATTCCGGCCAATGAGAAACCACGTTTGGCTGCCTTTGGACTCGTTGTTAATTGCGCAGCTTACATGGGCGGATAATGATCTCGTTGTCTTGGGCTGTCTCTTAGTTTGACTCGGAAATATGAAAAAATATATTTCCAAGAATGCGGCAAGCTCTGGCTATCATCTCGGCTATTTAATGAGGCCGAACATCAAGAACACCTCGGTGCTGCATCACGGCAATACCCCTTGTTTCAAAGCGATTTTACTTAATGAATTTTTGGTAAGTAATCATATATGTTGCTCCGCAGCCTCTTTATTCATCAGACTTGAATCCTGTGACTTTTTCTTTTCCCACGATTAAAAATTCACCTTAAAGGATACTATTTCTGGACAACGGAGAACATTGAAGAGGTCGTGACTGACTAGCTGAAGGAGATTCCAGTTTCTTAGTTCCAGCATTGCTATGAAGAGTGGACAAACCGTATTCAGTGATGTGTCGCTGCCCAAGGCGATGTAAAATTCTAATTTTAATTGAATACAAATATTTTAGATTTTCACATCTCGCCCCACTTGTATACATTTTTTTGACAAACCTTCAATGCCGTAACGTTTTCTTAACATTTGTAACGTATCACCATAAGAAATTGGGTTTCTTGATCAAAGTTTAATGGAAATTCTTAATTATAATTCAATACATTTTAAAAAGTTGCTTGTATAAATGTTAACAATTAACAAAGACGCTGGAATTTATAAGTTAACAAGTGAAATGATACCAAACTTCTGCCAGATGTTAAAGACAGTCATACAGTTTAAAAAACAAATTGTTGTATCGATACTTAAAGCTCGCAAATTTTTAAAACAAAAATCACTTTATTTTTAAATCATACTAACAGTTATTTATAATGGAAATCACAGTTGCTACTTGCAAGATGCACCTGCAATAAATAATGCAGGTTATAATAATTGTGAAGCATTATTTTTCTTCTCTATGGCTTGATAGCCCATCAAAGGGCTTTGTCTCCCCTTAGGGGTATCCAGGTCTACGTTTTTATTTACATGGAACGGTAACCACTCGTTTCCATAACCTCTTTGATCTAGTTATAAAGCAGTGCCGCCTTTTCTATCAATGGTTTCTTGCCTCCTCCGTTATCCTTGCCCACTCCTTGCTATATCTCGCTCTTCGTTTCCATTTCGTCAATCCCATCTCTTGAAGGTCCTTCCTCACTTCTTGGTCTTCCTTTCGATCTCGATCCCTTTATGCTCTTTCCAAATGTTTTCTTGGTCGGTCTTTCGCTGTCCATCCTCTCGATGTGACCCAACCAAGTCAGTCACTTGTTCCTGATTTTCTTAATACTACTACTACTTTCCTGGGAGATAAGTTGACTCTTCGAAGGCCCTGACTTTTCTTCCTTATTGCCAAAAGCGTGCATCGCATCGGTGTAAAATGTTAGACGCCGTCCTTCGGGCGCGGTTAACGATTTAGGTTTACTGCTCCGAATCTGACCCGCGAGGATCAGATTCAGTGGAAGTTTATTCTTGAATCGAGGTAAAATGCATTATGTCGTGGCTAGGAAGTCGTCGCTGTCGATTTGGTGGTGAAAGGAGATGATGTTCTTCTCAGTTGTTGTTCTGGTGTTGTTTTTTCAGATGTTAAAGCTGATTATTCTCTGGGTTGGTGAGCTCGTGATGGAAGGACTTGGTAGTGCTGGCATCCCCAGCGCGTTGGTTGTTCTCTGGCGTCGGAGTTGAATCTATTCTCTGAGTTAGGTTTGAAGAGCCATGCCGTGGTACTGATTGGAGTCTCACCGATTTCACGTCGACCTCCGTACGCTACGTCGTTAGTACGAGCGGCTTTCCGCGCGGATGAACTACTTCGGGGTTTGCTCGCGTCCTAAGCCGGATGAGACCGTTGCAGCTGAAACTGCCAACCGACAATTTTGTCTGCCCCCATGACGACCAACCGTGTAGCGGCTACAAAACAAATTAGATGACTTGAAACTATTTATTTTATGCGAAATAACATTAATAACATTCAATGTCATTAATGTTTGAAAACAATTTTGGTCGCGCAAATGTCCACCGCGGCTACTTCTGACAAAGCGCATTCTGTCAATCCAATTTTCGAATCCTTTTTCAAGTAATTGAGGCCTTATGTCTACGATTGAGGTCTTATATCTGCAATTATCCGACTTATGCTGGCTTCCAGAGAGTGAACAGTTGTTTATTTATAAACATAGACCAAAGATTTAAAATTACCCCAGAGAAAATCTAAAGGCGATAAATCTCATGACCTTGGTGGCCAATTAACAGATTTTCTTCGACATGTTTGATAATTTGCAATCGTTGCTCTGTTGTTAAACGTTCCATGATGATTGGACTATACCGAATAATTTTGACATTTTGAGTGCGACCCCTATCGGAACATAGCTTGGACACACTAAAAAATCACCCGTTATTTTCTTCATTTTTTTTTCAAGGAAGCATAGTTAAAATAAATTTAATCGATTATGCTTAAAATTAAAAATGTTTGTCAATTATTAGCTGTAACTTTCCCTGTCGTAGCGGCAACTTTTTCGACCTCTGTTATATTTCCCCACTTGTTTTTTTATACCTAACTCAAGGAAATACTCTAAAAAAAGTCATTCAGCACACTAATTAAATATTTTTTTAATGAAATAAACGTTGAAGGCTCTTAAACTCCCTGTTTTTCTCCTCCGGCTATATTAAATATTTACGCTTCGTGCATTTTCTAGAGTTAAAATAAAAATTAAACCTACAAAAAGATCACATTTTTTAAGCGCTTGTCTTGAATAGAAACGAAAAATAAAACATTGCTTAATCTCGACCGAGCAGTTGCAGCGCATATTTGCTCTATATACGCAGTGCGAACAGAGAGAAAAGAGATTAATGAATTTTTCTGTATATATTTTTATGTTGAAGATGGTTCTTTGAAAATCCTCACTCTAACGAGATCTGTGCTTTAAATAAAGAATTTGCACGGTGTGTCTAACGAAAAAGATAACTGGTAAAATTTCCGTACTTTATAAAATCTGGGGCACGCTACCATTTTGTTTGAACGCCATTTTTTTTTTCGTGATATTTGTCACAGTTTGGGTTTTTTCTATTGTGTAGTGCAGACGTGCAAGTATTATTATGGATAAATACACGCTAAAAGAACGCAATCAAATTATTGTAATTTACACCTAAAGAAATCATCAATATTTTTTGTGGAATGAAATGCCAATTGTACCATTTTGAAATTTTGACTAAATGGGCCATCTTTTAAAATAACGTGCCCATGGTAGTGTAATACATTTTTTAAAAAAGATGAAGTGTTAAAGTTAGCTGACATAATTTTTTAAACCACGACTCAATGAATTAACATAGTTATTTAGGATCACCTAATAAAAAATTACACTGAAAAATTGGATAATTTGTGATCACAGCTCTTAAAGATATAGTAGCCTAGGGTGTCGAATTTCAAGATTTTCAAAAATATGCCTATTATCACTTAATAGAGAGACATAGATTTTTGTTCTTAGTTTTGCCAGGATTGGTATAACCTTGTCTTTTTTGCACCCGCTTTCAGATGAGTTTCGGAACACACCCTGTATATATATATATATATATATATATATATATATATATATATATATATATATATATATATATATATATATATATATATAGGGCATATGTTTCATCTGTTGGTGGTTAGCCTTAGGGTACCGACATTTGCTCTCTCGCCAAGCAAGAATAGGGAGTCACAACAACCTGCGAAACATGTGCCCTCCAATGTAAGGGATGGGTGGGGCTTCCTTCCGGTCAAGCAACTAACCATTGCTCATTATGGCGGAGGTGCAGGTTGTTGTGCGTTCCACATGAGATTGTGGAACCCAACGGTCGGGGATGTATAACTCCTGACTACTGTTGCCTCGTTGGACGCAGTCCAAAGAAGTAAAAAAAACTCCATTTATAAGCCATCTGACACGAGGTCGGTGAAAATATGGGTTGTTTGATTGTGGAAAGGAACTCCCTTGCCTTGGCGAGAGAGCATATGTCGGTACCCTGATGAGTCTAACCACCAACAGACGAAACATGTGCCTTCCAATGTAAGGGATGGGTGGGGCTTCCTCCCGGTCAAGCAACTAACCATTGCTCATTATGGCGGAGACGCAGGTTGTTGTGCGTTCCACATGAGATTTTGGAACCCATCGGTGGGGGGTGTATAACTCCAGACTACTGTTGCCTCGTTGGACCTTTGGACGCAGTCCAAAGAAGTCAAAAAACTCCATATATATATATATATATATATATATATATATATATATATATATATATATATATATATATATATATATATATATATATATATATATATATTCTAATAAATGTTTAATCAATCTAGGGGACAAATATACTCACTGGGAATTACATCTGGAGGAGTAAGTAGGTTGGTTAAAAAAGTTCAAAGTGAGAATTGTGACTAGTATTGAAATGTTACTCAAGTGAAGCGTCATACCTGTAAGATAAAATGCGTGAATTCAGTTTTCGCTTTACTTTTACTTATTTGTACAATACTCTCTTTAATCCCTCAATTACTGGATAACTAACCCGTAATTTTCGTGAAGACGGTGAACACTTATGGTATTTTACACCTTATGTTTTTAGTTCTCGACCAAAGTGAAATTAAATTTAATCCACTGCCGCGTTTTTAGGCAACCAGTAATATTCTAGACGTCCAACCATTAAACAGTTATTTAAGAACCAATTCGTTAATGTAAAATAAGGGTAATACTTCTTCTTTTTTTCTATTATAAATTACATATAATTTTTTTTCATATTCTTTTATCTTTCTCTATTCTGAGGTAGTTAACACCCATTAAAACCTGCTACTCATTTTAAGCCGTTATATTAGCGTTGTGGTGGTCTTCCCACGTTTCTTCGCTCTCCCTAAGGTTTCCATCTAGTGTTTCTGCTAAATGTAAAAGGTAAATTTATAGAGAGAGTAGAATCTTAGGATAGTTAACCTTACTTAAGAAACAATGTCAACAGCTGGAAATCGATAAATGAATTAAACTGGGATATGCGGCATTTGACAGGCTGAAGAATATATTGAACACAAACATTTCTATGAATGACAAAATTCAATAAAATTCAAAGTTCAGTAAAAAGAGACTAAAGGGATACTGAAAGAAAGCTACTAAGAATAACGCTAAGAGATCGAAAAATCAACCTGTAGATAAGAGAACAAACTAAGATATAAGACGTGGTGAATCGTATATGCACATTTAAATGAAAAATTCAACTACTATCTCAAAAATCCACATTTTTTTTAGTTACGAGTGTGAGAGTATCATGGTCGTGAGCATCTTCACGACATTCCCTTCCAAATATAAAACACCAAAATCAATTTGGCAACTTTTTTTGTCATTATTCTTACAAAGACTATTTATTAATTAAACTTAACGTTATAAACTACAGTTCGCGTACCATCCTGTAATGCTGCGCTGCCAAACCGATCGTTGAAAATCTTATCTACCCTGTTGTAAATACTGGAAAGCTTCTGGTGTGGAATGAAGTGGAAAGTCGGAGATAATTGAGGGCCGATAACACCGCACTACCTACCTGAAGAACAGCGGATGTTTGAATTTTTTCACTCGTCTGAACTGAGAACTGAGGACTTCCGGTGACCGGAAACAGCTGGATATTAAGGCGTCAGAGAAACCGGAAGCCGGAATAGATTGAGAATGAAACGCCATCAGTCATACGGATAAAGATATCGCTCTTTAAGACAGTGTTATTAAGTGTAAAAAACGCAACCACAGCTTATTAAAAACCATCCATTTGAACATTTTGCTTTACATTTACGGCAACAGTCTATTCAAAACATGTTCTAGTTCATCTTGATAAACTTTCGGGACAGAACATAGTCGGTGGAAAGCAGATCGAACAAATTAGGTGAATGGTTCAAGCTAACTAAAAATTGTGAGTCAAGGTCATGCTCTAGTAAGAGGGAGGGAATATATATATATATATATATATATATATATATATATATATATATATATATATATATATATATATATATATATATATATATATCTATATAAATATATATATGTATATATATATATATCTATATATATATATATATATATATATATATATATATATATATATATATATATATATATATATATATATATATATATATATATATATATATATCTATATAAATATATATATGTATATATATCTATATATATATATATATATATATATATATATATATATATATATATATATATATATATATATATATATATATATTATATATATATATATATATATATATATATATATATATATATATATATATATATTATTAGGTGCGTATAGACCCGGTTGAATCACGCAAAGCATTTTGACCTATTTTCGAGTGTTTTTTCTGATCTTCCACACCTCTCCCATCCGTTCTTCGTGGATTTTTCTCTCCTCTGCGATCTCCTCAAAACTTCGCTCTCTGATGCAAAGTTCCACATATGTATTTTGTTTCTGTACGTTCTTCTATCCTCAATCTCTGTCGGACCTATTTGTGCCTTTCCCAGATCAGCTCTGACTTGTGTAATCCATGTCGACTTGAGTCCTTGTATGTATGTAAGAATTCTGTTGGTGAGTCTTGTCGGTGAGAGTCTACTGATATGTCCATAGAATTTCAACCTTCATTTTCCGCCGCTACGTTGGACATTTTCTCTGTGGTCTTTGTCGAATGTAGTCTGTATCCATCCTCTGTCAGTTTTGGGCCGAGAATTTTCCTCATAATTTTGTGTTCTTCTTTTAGTATGTTTTCTATGTCGCTTTTTGTACGAAGTGCAAGTGTCTCCCTTGCGTATAGTACCTCTGGTTTGATTAACGTGTTGTAGTGTCTTATTTTTGCGTGTGTGGATAGGCATTTCTTATTGTAGATATTATGTGTCCTTGCCCTATGCCCTCTTCATCTTCTGTAATCGAGTCTTCTGTGCTATCTTCTCTCCTCCTATGGGTTCGAGGATCTCGCCCAGATATTTTAAGTGAGTGACCCTATTTATTTTGCTGCAGTTGGTGTTCAAATTTTGGACATCTAATTTTGAGCAGAGGAATTCGGTTTTTTGAAAGGAGATTTGTAGGCCGACTTTCTCTGCACATTCCTTGAGGAATTCGATTTGTGTGGTTGCCCTTTTCTCATTGTTTGTGAGTATGGCTAGGTCGTCTGCGAAGACTAGGCATGATATTTCTATGTTGTTTTTGGATCGTCCGAGTCGTATTGGTTTCCAGTGACCTTGATTTTTCAGTTCCTTTTCCCATTTTCTGATGACTTTGTCCAGGAGCAGGTTGAAGAGGAGTAGGAATAACCCATCGCCTTAGCATACTCCAGTTTTAATCAGGAAGGGTTCGGAAATTTCTCCCATAAATTTCACTTTAGAGGTTGGGTCAGTCAGTGTCTGCTTGATCAATCGTAGTGTTTTGGGGTCGAGTCCTTGTTCTTCTAGGATGTTGAACAAAGATTTTCGGTCGATGCAGTTGTATGCTTTCTTGAAGTCCACGAACGTGCATATGATTGGGACGTTCCTGATAGCTTTGTATTTCAGTATTGTTTTTAAGTTAAATATTTGTTCAGTACATGAGCGACCAGGGCGAAAGTCTGCCTGGTACTCGCCAATTTTTTGTTCTAGTTGTTCTTGTGTTATCTGGAAAAGGCATGCTGAGAGGATTTTGTAAGTGACTTGTAGTAAGGAGATTCCTCTGTAGTTGTTCACATCTGTTCTGTCTCTCTTCTTGTGCAGCGGATGGATAAGAGGATATTTCCATTCATCTAGTAATTTTTCTGTTTGCCAAATGTTCGTGATAATTTGCGTAAGTTCGTGCAGTGAATTTTATCTGAGGTTTTTCAATGGTTCCGCGGTGATACCATCTTCACCGAATGACCTGTTATTCTTTAGTTTACGTATGTGCCTGTGGATTTCTTCCTGTGTTGGTGGTGGTAATTCTGAGTGGATATGGATACAATTTTCCTTGGGGAATCTTGCGTCGCGTTCGAGGAAATTGACGAGATCAGATAAATAGTGTGCCAGCTCCTGACAATTCTCCTGATTGGTTAGCGCTAATCTCCTATTCCGCTTTCTGAAGCAAATATTTTGTGGTGTGTATCCACGGATTTCTCTTGCAAAAGTCCTATAAAAGTTTTTTCGTGTTATAATTGCCGAAATTCTCCTCTATAGACTCTAGTTGTTCCGCCATGTACTTCCTCTTAGTTTGCCTGATAACCTTTGCGGTCTGTTTTCTAGTCACGTCAAAAAGCTGTTGACTTTCTGGAGATTTTTTAGTGTTGTACTCCTGAAATGCCCGTTTGCGTTGCTGCAATGCACTTTCGCATTCTGAGTCCCACCAAGGGTGTTTTGTGTTCATTTTCAATAGAATCAGTTCCTGTGGTTTTTGTGTAATTTTTTTTGTGGAATTTTTTCCATGTATCTGCCTGTTCCTTTTCCCATTCCTCTGTTATGTTGGATTCCTTGATCTTTTTTGTGTCGAATTTCTGTAGATGTGCTTTTTTTTGATGAATTCTCCTTGGCGTGAACTTAACTTTGATTCGTGTTAGGTAGTGATCTGGATCTCTCTTTGTTGTGGGTATGAGATCGCAACGTGGTCTATCTGGAATTCTCCAATCTGTTGTATAGGCGATCTCCATGTCTTCTGTTTCCGTAGAGATTTTCTTAGGGATGTTGACATGATCTTAAGGTTATTCTGTTGGAATAGTTCGATTAGTCTTGGGCCGTTCTTATTGTTAAATTTGTGACCGGGAAATTTGCCTACTGTTTTCTGATGGATTTTTCCTCTATCGACTTGTGCGTTAAAGTCACCCAGTATAATTTTGACGTCATCCTTTGGGACCGTTGCCATTGCCTTCTCTAGTGTTGCCCAGAATTTCTCTGTAGACTTGGGGTTTTCTTGTTGTCTCCGTTTGTGGGGGTATGTACGTTGATCATGGTGTATTTTTTATTGGTGCACTGTATGCGCATTGTCGTTAGTCTATTGTTTATGGGCGTTGCTTCCTTAATAGAGTTAACTATCCCTTTATGTACCACAAAGGCCATGTCCAGAAGCGCAGCGCCCCTGGCGACTCGTTTGTCTGCCCTGCCTTGAATATGCGATAGTTCTCATAGTCTACCGTGTCCTCATCCGTGATGCGTGTTTCTTGTAGGGCAAGCACAAGTATCTTTTGCCTGTCAAGTTCTGAAGTTAGATTGGTTTTCTGGTTGGATCAGAGTGCTGGTGTTGAAGGTGTCAATATATGTAGGTGTTTTATGTGGAAATTTGCCGCAAAGATCCGTCTTATTTTGAGGTCGTGAAAGTTCCGGTTCCCCAGAATCCGAACACCCGGTTGCCGTCTGTCGACGAATGGATTGGTGGCCACCTGGTGTATCATTGTTATTACCTGCATGAGTAATGGTTGCTTATAAGGTTATAGGTCCAGTGTTTCCACTGGGAGTTAGAACCAGGGATTGGTAGTTCCTGGAGCATGGTGTACGGCCACACCCTCTGGGTGAACAGACGCCGACCAGCTTTCCAGTGGTTGCCACTGCAGACGCGACCTAGGTTTTTTTTCTGCCAGAGCCCTGTTAGCCGTCTGTTCCTGAAATAAACGTTCGGGCTCAGCCGTTGTCGTTGTTGTGTTGTATTGGAAGCTATATATATATATATATATACATATATATATATATATATATATATATATATATATATATATATATATATATATATATATATATATATATATATATATATATATATATATATATATATATATATATATATATATATACACATATATATATATATATATATATATATATATATATATATATATATATATATATATATATATATATATATATATATATATAGCATAAAAGGGCTGCAGAGGGAGATATTAAAACAACATAGCTTTTCCATTCGTACTCCACGTGTCTGTTCGTTTCAAATCAGCCGCCGTCCTGCCGTCAAGACAACTACCTCCCAGGATCGGTTTCTGGCCTTACAGCCGCCGTTGGCAATATGGTCTTTTGACCATATTGGACACCAAGATCTAAGGTTGTGAGAAGAATGCTTTGCGTAGTTTGGACTGTTGCGAACATTCACCGTAGGATGGTGCGAGTTGCATTGATATTGCAATCCGCCATCAACATGGTCAGTTGACTTGGCCTGGCTCTGATCGTTTCTCATGAGCTGTCTCCCTGCGTAATCTCCTTACGTTAGATTCGAGTCCAGCTGACAACTGCTGTTAAGCCGGAAACCGGTCCTGAGAGGTACTTGTCTTGAAGCAATGGCTGCGGTTGATTTGAAACGAACGGACACGTAGTGTAACAAATGGAATATTGTTATTTAAAAATATATATATATATATATATATATATATATATATATATATATATATATATATATATATATATATATATATATACATATATATTCACTTATACTACACAAGATCTATGTTGACCCTCCAAAAAATATTGTGTAGATTAAATACCAAATTAGTAGATAAAATACCGTAATTAGTAGATTAAATACCAGCGCGTTCAAATTTTTTTTTGTCCTTTGCCTCTTCTTCATCTTGTCTGTTCTTCTTTTACATCATCGTAGCCAAGTTGTCATTTCTTGATATTTGCTTATACTAAAAAATAGATGAAGTTAGATTAAAAGTTGCCAAAAACAAATCTGCAAGAAGGATTTATTGTTGGAAGAAACTCATAATGATTTGACCGATGTATTAGGAGATTTTATATGCATTATGATGTATTAGAAGATCTAAATAATCGAAAGCCAATAAAATAATACCAAATTCAGAAGGAAGTATTGTAAATATTCACCAGGTGGGGAGTATTCAAAGGTGATCTAAGTAAGGAAAATCTCCAATTATCTACGATAGAAGGATTGCAGTAAAATTTATGGTATAATTTTTAAAATATATACGATAAAATTTATCGTATATGTCGCTTTTTCAGTAAGCACTGTTAGCAGATTTAAACACCAGGAATTGGGCCTTATGAAAAGCTTTATTCGTTTGGGTGCCTGAAATATTAACAGCTGGTGAACAAGACAACCACACAAGTCACCGCTGAAGTAAATTTGGCGATTGATAATATAGATCCGGAGATTTTTCCAATATTTCGATCCAGAGTAAGGCATAATAAGGACTGCCAGCTCATCTTACGATAGTAGTCTGAAAGATTTCCAACTTCAACATGTAGATGGCGTCAAAAATATTCTGGCATTATAATTGCTCATGCGTTGAAAGCTAATCTTGAAATTTCGACTATGTTAGATGTTTAATTACTGTTTAATAGTAATTTACGTCAGTCGATGTTAGTGTTTTTGTGAAGATGGAAAAAATCGAATATCGGCCAAACTGGCATTCGAATGAACATTTGAGAAACCCTGTTGGAGCCATTTAAGCGAAATAGTTGGATACACCACTACACTCCTGAAACCCAGGCACAGTCGAGACCGTGGACTGCGAAGGGTCAATTGACTCCAAAAAAGCGAAGACTGTTCCATCTGCCGGGAAAGTGATGGCGACTGTTTTTTGGGATAGTTATGGAGTTGTGTTAATCGTGTATCTTAAGAAGGAAAAAACAATAACGAGGGCATACTACGGATCATTATTTGACTGACTGAAGGCAAGAAATTGCGGAAAAACGACCGCATTTGAAGAAAAAGAAAGTTTTGTTTCACCAAGACTCACTCTCCAAGAGAATGCAAAAAATGGGATACGAATTGATTAAGTATCCACCGTATTCACCAGATCTGCCCCCAGCGATTTTTTTTTCTTTCCTAGGTTCAAAGTTTCACTCGGATAATAGAAATTTTCATGGAATGAGGAGGCCATCACATTCGTAAAGGACTATTTTTCAGAACAATATGTCAACTACTATTTGGACAGATTAAAGAGATATTACAGATTAAAGAGCATTGCTGGTGAAAGTGTATAGAATTATAAGGACTACCCCTGTACACCAAAAATTCATGAAGCAATAAATAAAAGTTAGACAAATTCTATTAAAGCTTTTTATTCCACCAGCATAATGCTCCAGTCCACAAAAGTTTGGTTTCAATATTCGCCATCCACAATACTGATTTAAACAAAATTGAGTAGTCTCTGTATTCACCAGATTTATTTCTCAGTAATTACTTTTTGGTTCCTTAAGTTATAAGAATAAGTATAATATATATTCTTCATTGACAAACGGTGTATTGTAAAAATTTGAGAATGAGCCGCGCGACACATGATTGTGAAGCAGAGAAGCCGCTGCTGAATTCTGAAAGAAAAGCAGAATTCATTTTTTCTATTCCTAATTTATATGCCAAGACAAGACACCGCCTCGGGTATCGATTTTTAAACTTTTGTCATCCTCCCTCGCATACTCCCGTTCTCCCTTCGCCACTACCGCGCCACAAACCCAACCGAGTAAACATAAATCGTAATTTGTCAAAAGTTAAGGAAGTTACTTGTCGAGAAACTGGCACTAAAACCGTCAAGACGAGAACTTTAAATAAAGTTGGCCCGTTAATTTTGAGAATCGTACAGTGTCGTAATCGAATCTCGTTCGATAACATCAAACAAGACTGTTTTGTTTGTTATTTAGGTGAGTGCGTAAGTTTTGTTTGCTTCTTTGATTTGACGAGCTGCGAATAAATCCTTTATTATGCCGAGATTCATTTGATTCTGTGAATATTTAGTTTAACAAGAACATTTATAAGAAACGAAACTAAGTCGCACAGAAGATGGATGAAAGTTTTTTTAAAAACTATGAGTTGCCAGACATTTTTTTAATTAATTCTTATTAATCGAGTGTAATAAAAGTATCTGCATTATTTCCGTTGTTTACAAATAAAGAACTTCACTCATCAAAGGTTTAATCTGATTTCAACTTTTTGGTACGATAAATAAACATTTCTTCTTCAGTACTAGGGTAAGAATGAGTATTACCGGTCACTTAAGGATAAATAATCACAAATGAGATGATAATCAATATTTCTTTTTTAATCCTTTTGCCAATTAAACTTTAACTGTTCTTCTAACAAAATCACAATAATTGAATTCAATAAGAAAAACATATTTGGCATAATCAATATTTAAAAAATAAACGACTTTGACCGGTATTAAGTAGCATGGCAGGTAATATCAGTCACTAGGTTCACTCAGGAGAGTCGTACCCTGAGCAACCAACGTGAGCCCAGAGACCACACAGTACACACCTATATCATATCTCGTTGTTTTGCCCATAATCATCGCAGATTATACATTTATTTTCTAAGTCCTCATCAGCATCATTATCTTCATCTTCACGCAGGTCTGTCATTTCACTTTTCTTGCTTTTGTCTCTTTTTAGCCTTTTTCACATCAATCGATTTTCCTTTTCTTTTCCTTGTTTTTTTTTCAGTTTTGGTTACTGTTTTCTTCTATTTTGTCATTTCTCTATTTTGTTTCTCGACCAGAACTTTTTTGTTAGAAGTTTCTGTTAGGACAGTAGCATGCTGTTTGCTAGATAGTACATATGTTTCTTTCTATCTCTTAACTTATTTGGCAGCGGCAGAAGATCCTTACTAGTGGTAATTTTAAGAACTCCTAAAGTTGCAGGAATGGGGTTGTTATAAAGGTCAGTCCGTTGCTCGAGTTTGGAAGTCGTTGGTGCATTATTTATCAAGTCTGGTTCAATTACATCAATAAGAAGTGATGGCGATTGAGGTGAGTCTGTCTGGAAATGAGTTGGTGGATCACTGTTTCATCTAATATTATTTGGGCATCTGAGGTCCTATTATCCCGGTCCAGTATCTACGGCGTTTACCAAAACTACCACTTTATTGCTGTTTAAAATATCAACAGCTACAAAATCTGCGTCTGTGAACACGCCCGGGTTTAAAGAATATATTCGTATAGCAGCAAAACCTGCTTCAGCCTTTGGGATGGTTGCTACTTTTTGAAAAGCTTTCCTGAACAGTAAAGCGAGCTTATTTTGTGTGATCTTTTTCTCAATTGATTCTTCATGAAAAGGTGGCATTTTTGTTTATAAGCTGCTTTAAGCCGACCATAAATCGAAACATCCATAGGCTCAATTCTTCTATTGGAACGTTTGGTGTGAAATACTAAACTTGAAGAGATTTACCACTAAATACCAAATCACTTTTTTGAACTGCTCGACGCACGTTTCGCTAACCATGTTAGCATCATCAGGAGATGATTTAAACTAATTCTAAAATTAAACTATGTACTATTTATATAAAAAAACCCTACCGTGACGTTTACTAAGCCTTACGTTAATAATTGAAAAAGTTGACTGAACGGGATAGGCCCTTTATCATGGTTCATGATTTTCTTACATTTTTCTATTTAAATGCTTTCATATGCATCCAAAGCCCTATTATTATTAATACTTTTAATTGGTCTTAAATTACTAATATCTATACTGCGGTCGTGTTCGATTGCATGTTGGGCAACACAAGATTTTTTATTTCTCCCATAATGTGCGCAATATGTTCTTTATATCTTGTCAATATGGATCTTTTTGTTTGCCCAATATACCTTTGATCACAGTCTTGAAAACCAATTTCGTAAATCCCCGACTTTTCGTGTTACTCTACTTTATTCTTTGGATTACCCAGAACTTCTTTTAATTTATTATATGGGGTAAACTTCACGGTTCATGATTTTACACGCTTCGTTAGGTAAGGTTTTTTATATAAATAGTATATAGTTTAGTTTTAGAATTAGATTAAATGATCTCCTGATGATGCTGACATGGTTAAACGTGTGTCACGCAGTTCAAAAAAAGTGATTTGGTGTTTAGTGGTAAATCTCTTCAAATCCAGAGGTTGTTTCATATGCGAGCCATGTGGTGGCAATGATAACATCACTATGTTGTTGCTTTTGCAAAATTCGTAAGCTCTCAAATAGATGTGGCTGGAATGATTGTCGAGAACAAGCAAGAACTGAAGCCCGTGTTCAGCCAATCTACGAAGAAATCATCGTAAATAAAACATCGTAAAGTTTGACATTGTTGTACTGTATACGTACTCAGAACGTTTTGTTATCCGGATATTTGCAGCGGCGGTTCGTTGGAAAAAAATAAAAGGTGGGACACGTATAACCAAATTTTCGAATGGGGATAGGGAAATGCGTCGCCACTAAAAATTTTACATTTCTTAGTATCATACACACACTTTGCTGTGTAGAAATACGAGTGTAACTGTCAGATATCAAATTGTCAAATAGGTACCTAGATAATAAAATTTTGCTAAACTCACTATAGAATCATGACCATTAAATCTGTTTGTAGTTGAAGTCCATCCTCCTAAATTTCTGAGCAGCAAAGTGGTCGATAACTTGATCATTAAAATTTTAAATTTAATTCACAAGTTTTTTTTTCAATAGTTGTTTGAAGGTAGAGAAACATCTTTCGCTTTCGTCATAGGGACGGCACAGAAAACAGTCAGCAATGCCACAGATTCACTAAATGTTGATGTTAAAGTGTTTTGGATAAACATTTGTAACAGCAGCATACTCTGTGTTTCATAAAATCGTCCCGTGGGTACATTACCGAAAGTTTTTTCGGTAATGTTCGGCATTACCGATTTTTTTTTAATTTTAAGTGATTTACGTTTGTAAACGGGTTACGCACGGTTTTATTGTTTTCAAGGGAAAGACATCTCGATATTCACCAATTTTTTCTGTTTCAAATAAATTTACAACATTTAGGTATACACTAAAACTAAAACGTTTCTGACATTCGGATTAGGGTCCTCCTTATCAGTAAATTTCCGTTCTTTTCTGCAATTTTGTAAATATAAACAGTATTCAGACGTAAAGTTCCATCTGGTAGGGGCCGCATGGGGTAGACGCTTTTTTACGACGCTATCTAGAACAGTTCTCCTTTTGGATGATCGAGAAAAGAAAGTGGGAAATGCAGACAAATTTGCAAAAAACACCTTTACACCTTATTCTATTATACAGCACCTTTCAATTATTAAATTTAATTGGTGATATTTTTTGACAATTCGGTCCTTGAATGTTAATGTGGCATTATTTCTATTCATATATTGCACTGAATTCATCTTCACTATTGTAATCGTTCAAAACATTCACTTTGCAACAACTCGAAAAGTCGAAAAGCGCGATGGCGAAAAACACCTGACTATTGAAAATGGAGCAGCGCCCAAGATATGACGTTATAAATGCGTTTAATCTCCGGTTTACTATCAAAGCGATAGATTGCTGTCTTTGCTTTTCGCACGCGAGAGTAAAGAAAACAGTAGCGGCACAAACTTGTCTGTGCCCAAAGCAGGTGTACTTCAATTGATGCGCTTCAGCAACCCACTACCTATTTCGTTACTGCTAATGACATTATGGATGTTAGACTATAGAAGTCGCATGAAGCGTAATTATAGACAGAACAGAGAATAAATTAATATAAAATCTGACCAACCGCCACTATCTATTTGTGTTGTTTAGTGAGTTGAAAATTTCATCTCAGTTAAAATATGAAATTAACTCGTGAGAATTTTCTTGCGATGATTTACTACAACTTCCGACGTGCATTACTCAACAACAGTACATCGATTAACTCACTTCAAATTTTGACGGTAAAGGACCATCCAAAACCACTGTATATCACTCGTTTAGTGAATTCAATCATGGACGTCGTTCGCTCAGGGCCGAGTTTAAAGAAAATCGTCCAAAATCGGTTGTTTGTCCAGAAAAGATCGATACCGTACGTGAAGTGATAAAGCAAGATCGTCATGTGAGATACCGTGAGATAGAGGGATCCCTGGGTATTAGTATGACAAGCATACACAATGTTTTACGTGTACATCACCGCCATTTAGTCAGAAAAATTTCAAAATTAGAACTAATATCGGTGCCAAGTAATTTCTAAAGGCCAAAAATGGAAACGAAACGCAAGAGAGGAAATTAAAAGTATATATTAATGGAGGCCTTCTACCAATCCAAGATTCTTCCGCCATAAGAAAAAGAAAATATATTTTAAACATAAAAACTGAACAATTGTTTGCTTATTTACCTTTATGTAGGGTGATCTTTTTAGGGTGCCCTAACTTCAAACCTCAATTCAAATAAAACAATAACCCAATTAGATGCCTTGAAACTATTTATTTTTTGGGAAAGAACATTCAATGACATTAATGTTTGAAAACAATTTCGGACAAATATCTGCCGTGCCCATTTCTAACAAAGCGCATTCTGTCAATCCAATTTCCGACCACTTTTTTAAGCAATTGAAACCCAAAAGAAAATTATTTTAAAGTGTTAAGTCACATGACCTTTGTTGCCAGTTAATTTCACCGAATTCTTTCCGCAATAAATCGATTGTTGCGTTGGCTACATGACATGTGGTGCCGTCATTTTGGAATCACATCTCTTCCAGATCAATACCGTCCAAATTCGTAATTAAATTATCATTGAACATGGCCCTGTAATGATCCCTATTAACGAATTGATAAATTTGGATCCTCATCAAGATTGCCAGCAACAGCGGCGATATTTAGAGCAGCATGCAATGCATTCGGAATCTGTCTATAATTCGAACTGAGCGATGTATCAGTTAGGCGATTATGTGTACCATAAAATTTACGAAGTGTTGTATAAATTTGGCGCACAGAACACTGATTTTGATAATAAATTTCGACAATTTGCAAGCGTTGCTCTGATGTTAAATGTTGAATGATGATTTGATAGACAGTTAATGTGCCATGATGATTACCATGATAACATTTGCCGTGATGATTTGACAGCGACCCCTACTGAAAGTTCAGACACGTTAAAAAAATTACCCTTTATTTCTGTATGCGTTAAGCATAGTAAGTATGTATGTAAATTGTATTCACTAATTTTCGGAAAGCACTAGAAAAATCCAGTTCACGAAAAGAATTATTACGAACCACCAAGTGACTCTAGGGCATCGTTTCCAACCTGGGGGTCGAGACCTCTACGGGGGTCGCGTTCAAGAATATGGGGGGTCGCTATATGTTCAAAAAATAAGAGTCGTATACAAAACATCCTTTTATTAAAGAAAATTAAATATTACCAGGTAATAACAACATAATAAAATAAACTTAAAAAAAGTAATAGCCAAAGTTGTTTGAAATAATAATTTAATGCGATGGTTGATTTTGTTTTTCTATACGTGAATCATTATTGCAAACACACAAGCAAATTATTTTCCAATGATAATAGACGATTTCTATATTTAGTTTTTAAAGCCACGCATAAGTAAGAAGTAGTGAAGGGAATCAATGTTTTCAAAGCTTTCGTTACTAAGTAATAATAAGTCCATATTCACATAGTCATGCAAGCCAAAACTTATCCAAATCTTCAGTTAAAAATTCTAATTATAGAATTTTGTCGGCCGATAGTTCAATTTGTTGGTTGTGAATCTCAATAGGTAATTCAGCAGCTGCAATAACATTTTCATCAAACAGATTGAGAACTAAAATTTTCGACAAATCATTTTTACTATCTGGAAAATACTGCCGTAATTGAATTTTCAATTCGCGTAAATGCGTTTTCATGCTCTCCAGCACGCAATCAATAACAGATTTTTTAAATCCATATTTTTGGTAAAAAATTTATCAAAATTGCTTTTTTCAAGGCGTATAATCCAAATATCAATCTTCTTGTTGGAGGCATTGACTTTGTCTGTCATTAGTAAAATGTATTTGTTACACCGTAAACTCGTATTCGAACCATTCAAATGTGAAAATATATCACTGAAGTAAGCCAGCAGTAATAAAGTTTCTCTATCTTGTAAAAACTCTGAAAATGACCTATTTTTATCTGTAAAAAAATGTTCAATTCATCTCGCAATTCAAAAAGCCTCATTAGAAATTTACCTCCCGGCAACCACCTGACTTCAGTATGGAAAAGCAGTTAGTCGTATGTGGCACCCATTACTTCGCACAATGTGGAAAACAATCTAGTCTGTTATTTTTACGGCTTCTGACAGAACATTTTGAAAATTATCTGGTATCTTGTTTATAGCAAATGCATTTCTGTGAAGAAAGCAGTGCGTCAATTCAATATGTGGCACAATGTCTTTTAATTTTACTATCACACCACTATTATTCCCCGTTATCGCTTTCGCACCATCAGTACATGCCACAATTCATTTATTATCAATAAAAAATTTAAAGAGTGGAGATTTCCGCAATCGTGTGGGGCTTAGGCTCACTGGCTACTCTTAATGTTACAGAATGCAATGCTTGAAGTACTGCGGTCTCATTACGACTTGGTTTGTTGATTTTTCAAGACGAGTGATTTACGGCCGAAAAAATGTAATGGTTTGTTTTGTAAAGACGGGTGTTTTGTTTCCAGATGCTCGACTAATTTTGAAGGCTTCATGCTTTCCTCGGATAGAACTTGATAACAAACAATGACAAGGCAATGAATCTATATTTTAAATATATTTTATTTTACAATCTGGTCTTTTTCTTTACTGTTTCAGCTTTTCAGTTTTCAGATGTAGATGGTGCATTTCGTTTTGTCACAAATTTGTCCATTTTATTTAATATTATTAATTATTATTAGTTATTACCACACTGTTATTAATTTATTTAACACTGAGTGAGAGAAGAAATCGTAGTATTTATCACTGAGTGAGAGTTCTTCTCGTAGTAATTACTTTCGTAAATACTTAATTAACAAAGAAACTCTACGTCCCATTCCTTTGTTTTTATTACCAAAGCACATAGCTTGTATGAACTCGTCTACGTGCGTTCGGGACTAATGATCCATCTCGCATGCACAGACGGGTGACGCGAGGTGCGCAAGCGAATGATGCGCAGGTGAGTTACTTTACAAGTGCGTGCAAGTGCAGGGCACAGGTTCGAACTGGTAATATAAGAACAACGGGTTATACAAGTCTTGTAGTTCAGCATTTGTGGCTGTGTGCGGTATTTCGGTATAATTGTAACGGCCTATTCACACATACATCCGTCATTAACGATTTGCCATTTAATACAAAGACAAATAGAATATTCGTTTTCTCTACAATTAGTAAGCGTTTGTACACGCTCGTAGGAGTTCACAAACTATTTAAGAATAAAAACGATTCTTCATAAATCACGATACTGAAAAAAGGACGAATCGTCATCGTGTTAATCGACCGATAAACTTTGATAAACGTCGATTTAATTCGCGACGTTTTTTACTTAACTTTTTGGCTATTTTGTGAGTCGCGACACTAAAAAGGTTGAGAAACGATACTCTAGGAAGTTCAAACGCGTATTAAAGACGTATCAGATGTTAATATACCTCCCTTCCAAAGGCAAAGTCAACAGTGGTGCCAGATTGAACGCTACGCCACCAATGTCATTAATCTATTTACACACCTCGTAAGTAACAAGTTAATATTATAAATCTGAGTTTTCGGGTCTTTTTAAAAGAAATAAAATCAGATGCGCGTGTTGCAGGAAATGCACAGAATGGCGATAACATCATAGAGAAAACGAGATCTGTTACCGTAAAAGGAGTATTTTGCGTATAATAATACACAGAACAGAAAATTTTAATATGTAAATGTTTCCACCGTCGCTTTATCTCTTATAACGGTTGTTTGTCGGAACCATTTCCGTTTTCGAGAGTGTACAGTATTGCAAATTTCATTATATGAATAATTTGTTCTAATTCTCGGCGTCGAGGATGCGAGCGCATTCCCTGTCTGTCTCAATTTTTGCGCCCCGGCCCTCGTTTAATGCGCGAGCGCTTGTCGGAATATTAAAATTTGTTGTTACATCTTTTTAATTATGAAACATGGATTCTGATTTGACATAGCTAAAAGAAGAAAAAAGTTATTGGTGCTTTTTTGATAACCCTCTTCGACCTGGAACACCAGGCACTTTTTATGTTTAAAGTATAAGAAATATGATTCTACTGCCACTATGATCACTTAAGGTGATAACTTAAGGTGACTTCTTAAATAAGATACAAAGTATTTATTTGTTTATACAAATTTATTTTGTCTCCTTCTAAACACTCCCCTCGCATTGCAATACCCTTATTCAAACGTTTTTCCGGCCTTGAGAACAATTTTTATACTCGGTATTTTATTCAAAGAGACTAGCGAACTATCTTGAATGGCCTCTTTGGACTCAAAAAGGCATCCACGAAGCAGTTTCTTTAATGAAGGGAACAGAAAAAACTCACATGGTGTCATATCTTGTGAATATGGTGCTTATGGAACAGTATTTGTTTGATATTTAGCGAAAAAATGACAAATAACGCAGGTATACAAAATAAAAAAATGTCGGTGCTGCTGAGACTTAAACTTGTTTAAGTATAGTGTCTAGCAACACTCTGAGTAACATTAAATTATTAAAAGTACGTACAGATTTTAATTATACCCATTTTTTTCACCACGTTTTTAATTCGCATTGATAAAATTTTCTTTTCAGTAGTCATTTAACTTGTTCTTTGTTGGTGTTTGTTCAATTAAAAGTTAGTAAATAAAACCTGGAAGATGTCATTATCAACAGGATCACTAACCTCCATCGATCTCTCACACTGTTATCCTAATCTTCTCTCAGATCTATAGTGGAGTACCATTGGGGATCTACACGGTAGTGACCACTTCCCTCTCCTCATACATTTCCCTTCCCATCATAGTCAATCACCACCTAAACTCTTCTATAATTTTCGCAATACGAAGTGGGACATCTACTATTCCTCTTTTCCTCCCCAAAAAATAGTGTCCGGAGACTCCGACCACAACATTTCTCTCCTGGTACGGAACATCACCTCCAGAACACCAACTCACAGGTTGTTAGAGCGATAAGGCTCAGAAAGTAGGTTCAAACATCACCCTTCCCCACCTAACTTTATCGATTCAAACGAGCTCAGAAAATGATGTTTTTTTATAATGATGTCGGTGATCGTTTATCAAAAATGAGACTTTTTATAGACAGTTCCAAGCGGAGTTTGAAATGTGTTTTACACATAACGGCAATAAGCGTGGTGCGGTTCCCATTGCTCATTCCACTAAATTAAAGGAGGAATATGAAACAATATCTCTTGTATTGGCAAAATTCAAGTACCATGATCATAGGTGAGTTATATGCGTTGATTTAAAAATGGAAAACTTTTTATTGAGTAAACAAAGTGGCAAGATGAATTTTCCATGTTTTCTCTGTTCGTGGGATAGCAGAGCTAAAAGCGAGCATTGGATTTAAATAAACTGGCCTAAAAGAAAATACTTGAGAGTTTGGAAAAAAAATCATAAATACAGCGTTAGTTAGAAGAGAGAAAATAATTTTGCACCATTGCACATGAAATTGGGTCTAATAAAACAGTATGTCAAAGCACCGGATAAAAATGGTTCTTGTTACTCTTGTGTTTTAATTACATATCCAGGAAATTTCCTAGAATTTTGGATTTTAATGAAAGATAACAATTTCGTGTATTCAATGAATGATATAGAATCATTAGTTGGTTTTCTTTCATCAATATTATAACACATTTCCTAGGAAATTATATGTCCGAAAAGTATCGCGAATTCGTGCAAAACATGGTGGAAAATTTCAGTAAGCCTAAATGTAACATGAGCATAAAATTTCACTAGCTCCACAATCATTTGGACAAATTTTCGGACAACCTCGGCTCTTTCAGTGAGGAACAAGGACAGTAATTTCATCAGGACTTAAAAAATATAAAGGTACCAGGGTCGATGGGATGAACACATGATGGCTGATTACTGCTGGAGTATCATGCGTGAGTGGCTGTAAGGTAATCACTCCAAAAAATCACGAAGAAGAAGCTTTCTCCATGTTCAATGAAGTAACAGAAGGTAAAAAATATGATATAATCGCATTTTTTCGACACCTATCATATCTTGAAAACTACACGTACATTAAACAATTTATATGTACCGAGCATATTCAAAAACAGTTTTAGTTTTTTTGCCACCAAATCCACTATAGACCTGGGTAATTATTGCGGTTTGCAGTTATGGATCGTCGTGATCACAAAAACAATTAATTGTTTTACCAGAAATCTGGACATTTTATTTCGAATACTTAATCGTGGACTTAGGCTTAATCTTACTCAATGTAAGATCCTTGATTTTGGTAATGTTTTCTTCATTAGTTGACGATGATGGTCTTTCTCAACGAGGTCCATTAGTCCTTGTACCCCTTGTATACATCTAATTTGACATAACATCATCGGCGTAGCATTTTCTTAAGGTTTTTAATGTATCAGCACAAGAAATGCTGGTTTTTTAGATAAAATTTAATGCAAATTCTTTGTTCCATCAATTTATTCATTCTAAGAAACGGCTGAAAATTTTTTACAATCACTAAAGACGCTACAATTTCTAATTTTACAATCGAAATGATCTACTAGTTCTGTCAAGGGTAATCATACCAATTTAAAAAACGAGTGGTTGTATCGACTAGTTAAGCACCTGAATTTTTGTAGGAAAATAAGCAATAAGTAAAGTTTATAACTAATCTAAACCCAAAGAGATTTAGATGGGTAAACCCAAAGAGATTTAGCACTAAACACCAAATATTGTTTGTTGTTTTTTGTTTTATTGTTTGTTAATTTTACCAATTGTTTTTAAATTTACGTCGTCGTTTCGCTAACAATTTTAGGATCATCAGAAGATGATGGTTAGCGAAACGCGTGTCATAAAATTATAAATAAATGTCCAAAAAATCAGCCAAAATCTTCGTTGCAATTCATGGAAATGGAATCGAACATGTGCGAAAATTTAATTCATAGCATTTTGATCGATCATTTGGGACTTGTTTTGGTTGAGATTTATGCACGCTTTGTTCCATACAAATTGACTAAAACAATGTTCCAAATCAAAAATTGCAAGAACTCGATTAAAGAGCCGAAAAAGGACTAAAACTTTAAGTACACCATTGTTACTGATGATGAGACGTAGTGTATTCAATATAATCCAGAAACCAAGCGTCAAAGTGTCGAATGGAAACACCCGAGTGAACCAAATCCGAAAAAAGCCGTTTCGAGGAATCAAAAATCAAAACAATGTTTAATTGGTTGTGCGATTCGGAGGGAATTATGTACAAGGAGTTCGTTCCACCTGGTCAAACGATCAATGCTGTGTTTTATTTTGGCGTCATGAAGCATTTGTTGTCGCGTATTGGTCGTGTGCGGCCACAATACTGTCAATAAGGCAGCTGGCGCTCATCACTGATTTTTTGACCAAAAATGTAATTTTAACCATCATTCACCATGTTCGCCTGATTTGGCTCCCTGCGACTTCTACTTCTACTGAAACCTTTATTTGCCGATGAAAGGACAGCGTTATGCCTACATTGAAGCAATTCGAAAGGCGTCGACCGCCATCCTGAAGGACATATCTTTGGCCGAGCTCAAAAATTCATTCGTCAACCTAATTGAACGAGCAAAACTTTGTATTAGAGCGTAATGAGACTATTTTGAATAAAAATAATGGCTTTTGCCGAAAAATTAAATATTTGTATTTTTTTGAAAAAGTCCTGTTTCCCGCAAGATGCACTTTATATATAATTATTTATTAAAGTTTACATCTAATAAAAGATTATTAACCAATTTATATATAAAACTTTGATAATGTACTAATTTGTGTCTTGGTGAATTTAATGATATTTTAATATATTGTTGCACCTCTATCAGAAGGATTCTAAAATATTTTGAAATTACGTTTATTGAGAATCGTGTATTTGTTAAATTTGTTTCTTAAAGAACTATTTTCTTTGAAATCAATTAGAAATTTGATATTCTTATGGACTGAGTTATTTGATATTAACAAAATCGAAATTAGAAAAGGAAAGCCTATTAAAAAATCTATTTGAGTTTAGAAAGAAGACCATGAAGTAATGGTAATAAAGAACAAATATTATTAAATAAAGGTTCGAATGCGCGACAACAGTCAAAAATTACTATGTAGGTATAATAATTCATGAACTACCCTCTACATTGAATAACATATTATTAAATAGATAAAGATTTTTTTGCTGATATGGTATAGCATCGTTTGAGCGCTCTCAGAGTAAAAATGCAATATATCTCAAACGGTTTGCTGACTGTTATTGCTATTAAAGCTGTCACGGTGGGAGAGCATTAAATATTTCACTTCGGAAAGCTACATTTTCTGTATTTTCCTAGATATCGAACAACTTTACGATAAGTTGTAAGCGACAGTGTGGCACACATCTGGGCAATAAAGTCTTTACCAACCTGTCATTCGATGAAATGGAGTACAAAGTCAATAGCATCCATAAAAAAAACAACAGCAAACGTGTGTTGTGGTAAAATATAATGCCCGAAAGAATATGGAGCTAAAGTTTCGCCTTCGAAATGCGATAGAAATAAAGATACACTCAGTGTCAAAATGTCGAACACACAATAGAAATTTCAAAAAATATTAATATATTTAACTTGTATTATAATTTTTTAGTGTTTTTTTTTTTTAATTTTCTTCAAATACAAACTAAGATGTTCAGAAAACGAAATAGCTAAAGTGACCTTGATCACAATTATTAATAAATATTTACTTTTTTTGGGCTTCAAAAAGTTAGACACACTTCTTTATATTTAAGATTTCTTAATCCTCTAGAGGTTTTATCATAATTTATAAGTATAGTTCAGTTATACATCACTTGAATTTTGCGGATTTGTATAGAAAAAAAAAATAAAAAATTATACATAACACAGGCGTATAAGAAAAAAATTGCTGCCTAGGATTTTAGAACTAATTTTAGATATATTTGGGGCACTAAATCTAAATATTAAATAAGTTTTTCGTTATTTACTCTACTTTTTAGATACATCCACTTATCTATCAATGTTTTCTTCAATTCAATACATTCAAGTATGGGTGAACACCCACCAAATGCACACCAAACATCCTTGCCTCTTGTGCCTCTGGGATACCAGATACAAAACACACCACTGGGTTAGAAAAGAGGGGCCTAAGAGAGAAAACATGGACGTTGGGGAAAAGAATGTCATTAACGACCCCTTAGTTGGACGAAAGACAATTATCTTTCCTCTACTGCATATCAAGCTCCTCTACTGCATATCATGTTTTGCATATATAGGGAAAAATGCGTTAGTTGAGTACGAAAAAAATTAAAGCAAAAATATTTGACGATCCACAAATAAGACAACTTATAAGGATCCTGCCTTTGTAAATTAGATGAACGAGGCTGGGCGAAAAGCCTAGACTTCATTTGTTGCAGTTGTCAGAAATTTTCAGGAGAAATCCAAAGCTGAAAACTATGCTGAACTGGTAAACAAGATGTTTAACAGTTTCAGATGCTTTAGGTGTAAAATGAGCATTAAAGTGTGCCATTATACAGCCACTTAGACAGTTTTCCTCAAAATTCAGGAGACACCAGTGAGGAACTAGGTGAAAGATTTCACCAGGATATTAAAACTATGGAGGACCACTACCAAGGAAGATAGGATACACACATGCTGGCAGATTACTGCTGAAGTTTAAAAAGGGAATGTTCCAAAATACATTCAAGAATATCACGGAAAAGAAGCTTCTGAAGTGTTCAGTGACTAGCTGGTTTCGTCGATGACTTATTCCTCTATCTTTGTATTTAATAATATTGAATAAAATAATAATACAAATTCCGTGTTTTATATTTTATTTGATCCATGGATTTAACTTAAAATAGTGTACGGCATATTTCACTAAAATGTTAAGACTTAGAAATTTGAGCTCCTAGGCAAAAATAATACCATATTTGAATTCAGGGTATCAAATTCGTAAGAAATCAGTTTCAAATACCCCGACACAACTGTTGGTTTGTGTAATTATAGGAAAAAAAAATGAGTGTCTTTGCGAAGAAGAGAGACGATCAATTTTTTCGTTACACGTAGACCGGATGAGTTGTAGGAGCATACGAGGCCGATTAAAACAAAGTTTTTCATCGATTACCAAGTTGATTCGATTGAGCGAGACATACCAAATATTTTTTCCCTTTTTGGGTTTTTCGCCACGATCTAAAACTCAAAAAATATCAAGAATATCTGTTCTTATGTAAATAAATGAATCATTGGGTAAAAAACAAAACAGAGATTAATTTCTCAGTGATTCTTTTTCTGTAATAATTCAAAACGAATCTAGAAATAATTTATATTAATTTCTATATAATACTCTAAAAGATAGTACGTAAATATATTTTGTATATGCCAGTGATACATTTTATTGGCAGTGACATAGCACCAAAAAAATTTTGTAGGTAAGGTTTGCTGTGTGATTATTGTGTCTTGAAATTATTAAACGTTTTTAATTGTATTCTTTAGAATCGGGAACCATATTGAATTTAAATCTACGGAAGGCACAGCCATACAGTTATTTTTATTTAAATTCATTATAGCGATTTATTTTAATCTTCCGTATTTAGTTACCGATTCTTTTAATACCGTTTTGAAATTATTGGAATTGATTTTATATTCTGATTCCTATGCATTATTGCAAATTGGCAAAGAAATATATGAACACGTCACAACCATTTAGATAATACCAAACTCACCATTCACGTTACTGGGACGTTAACTCACCTGGGACGTTAACTGCTCTTTGAAGAACAGAAAAAAAGACTCATTCTGAGAATCCTGTAGATCCTCCTCATCAGACTCCTGTAGATTGGACGAACAATTGCTAAGAAAGCTAAAGACAAGCAATAATTAGCAATGCCTAAAGGTTATTATACAGTTTGAGAAGGAAACCAACATTAAATACTCATTGCAAATTAGCCCAAATGACTTTCACTGAAAAGTTCATGTCATAGACGGAGCACGGGAAGGAAGTTCTTCTTGCGCAAAAAAAATTGAATATGGTTACTGTTTTTTCTTTAATTTTTATAATCACACGAAGAAAAAAAATTTCGAGACGGTAAATAGAACGAGGAAGTGTCATGGTTTAGATGAGTATTGGTTCTAAAAAGAGGAGGATCTTCTCCATATAGTTAACTTTCAAGTATTTCAAAAATTTTTTAAAATGTATTAAAGAACAAAGGTTATAATTTAATGATGAGGCTTCACCACTGTTTCAACAAGAGAATGTCCCTATTCATTCGGCAAAAATTCGACGCCGAAATGAAAGTGTTTTATAATAAAAACGTAGCTCATTGAATTTTTAGATAAAATTAATGTTACCCCTATAACAGACACAAAATATGTTCATGTGATGGATAAGATACCAAAAAAATATTACTACAGAATGGGTCCCAAAATGCAACTTCCAAACGCTTATTGAAAATTAAAAAAAATCTAAATATTCGTGACAACATCTTGCCAGGCATATGTAGAAAGCACTGGTCTGGAAACCCCAACTGAACATTCAGTTGTTCAAACACGGAATAGTCAGAGCCTTCTCCGGAGAAAATTAGAAAAAATCACTAAAAAAACAGAGCAAATTTTGCCCTGTTCCCCAAATCACTTTTTTAATAATTGCGACGCACGTTTCGCTAACTATGTGAGCATCATCAGGAAAATTTAAATCTCTTCTTTGGCTTTAGCATGGCCGTATTATTTTTTGTTTTTTTTTTAGTACTCACCCCTTCTATCCTACTGGATGTAGAGGTTTTGGCTTTCTATCAGCCCCTTTGGTGAAATTTTCTATATTTCTCTCTGTCTCTGGCAACCATCTCAATTGGGTTGAGAATGGCCATCTCTGAACCATAGCAATTGGATTTTTTCAATTACTTTCAATATCCCTCTAACGCCCAATCTCCCCCTTTATCTCGGTATTTCTCAGTCTTCGCACCGTGTCACCCCTTCAATCCTTTGCAACACCATCATCTCGAATACTTGTAGTTTTGATTTTTGCTCTTCACCCATGATTCACTACCGTAAATCACTATA
The DNA here is from genome assembly GCA_031761425.1 of Cosmopolites sordidus. Taxonomy (NCBI): domain Eukaryota; kingdom Metazoa; phylum Arthropoda; class Insecta; order Coleoptera; family Curculionidae; genus Cosmopolites; species Cosmopolites sordidus. Next base: position 180,391 of record JARFXV010001440.1, read on the forward strand.
AGCACTATCGGCGAGCTATAAACTTTAATTTTGGTTTCGTTAGTGATTTCCCTTCTGTAGAAAAAGGTATTTTGTGTTGCCTAATAAGCTTTAGTCGTACTAGCTATTCTGTTTGTTAGATCGCATTCTCCCTTTTCCTTCTGCTCCAAGGTGATCACTAGATATTTAAATTTATCAACCTGTTTTACATGTACGTTGTTCAGCTTTTTACGAAGATCATCCATACATTCTGAAATCTCAATCACCTCTGTTTGATCCACATTTATTCTTAGACTATTTCTTATGAATACCTTCTTCGACGCATTCAAAGACCCTTGAAATTACGCTTCTGTGTCCCACAGCAACATTAGATCATCCGCATAAATCAGTTCCGTTTAACCGTTACAAGTTTGTTCACACCTACTCCAGCTCCTCGAATATTTAGATCCACTACCTTGGTACATTCATCGATAAGGCTGATAAACCATAGCGGGCTCAAAATGCTAGCCTGTATTTGATACAAATTTGCTTGAGCTCATGTTATTTGTTCTGACATAATTTCTAGAATTTCAGTACAGAGATGGAATTACTTCTATCAGGTGTTCATTCACTCCTTTACTGTATAGGACCTGCCATATTTGTATCCTGGGAATAGTAATACGGTCAAATGCTTTATAAAGATCCAGAAAATATAAATATAACTTATTTTTAATTTCCAAGGTCTTTGTCGTATATTGTTGCAACGTAAAAATAAGATCATGTGTGCTTATGCCTGCTCTAAATCCATGCTGACTTTCATCAATTTTATTTTTCAGCTCCTCTCTTAATCTTCGTTCTAGTATGCGTTCAAATACTTTACTCGTTACACTCAATAGGGAAATCCGTCTGTAATTATGACCCATTGCGCGATCTCCTTATTTAAATATTGGAAAAATGATTGCTACTCTTCAGTTCCTCGGTATATATCTATTCTTCCATGCAGTGTTTAGTACTTTAAGGAGATCTGTTCCCGTTTTTCCCATATTCTTGAGCAATTCCACTTCAACCCCATCGTTCCCGGTAGTCTTTCCATTTTACACATATATGAATTGCACTATTAACTTTATTATACTGGATAATGTTACCTTTGAATTTCTGCTGGTTTTCCTTTAATCATTACGCATCAATTATTATGATGTCCTCCGTCTAATATGTCTTTAAAGTGTTCCAGCCAAATTTGCATTATCTCGTCGTTCTCAGATACTAACTGGCCTTTATTTCTGAAAGATGTTAACTTTACTCTTTGTTCTTTTTTCACACCTTTTAAATAGTATTGAATAATTTTGTATTGCTATTGAAGTTCACTCTTTACTCCAAAATCTTCCCATTCTTTTCTCTTGGCCTCTTCAACACTCTTCTTGATAGCAAGTACTTTAAGTTCTTTTTTCTTTTTAATTTCTTTTAATTTCTTCCATCCAGCACGAGGTATGTTTTCTGTTATTTGCTATATTTTCCTTCCACCAACTTATTCGCCCGTTTCTACCAAAATTAGCCTAAATGTAACCCATAAGTTTGTCAGTATGCAATAGTGATTTATTATTTAATGGCAAAACATCAAAAAAAATTCAATTGAATTACCCTTATACATCAAATTTTTCTTTATATTTTGAAATAAGATTTATATAAAAGTACTGATTAAACTACCCTGAATTGATGTGTTGTTATTAAGAGCTGTCGATACAATCAGTCACTAATAGAGGAAAATTGAACATCAACAAGCGCAAAACTTCTCTGCTCAAAGTGTAAGACAAACTTTCCTTTCCAATAGCAAGTTGTTACGTTGTCAAGACAGAATCAGGAAAGTTTAGGCGGGGCCAAATTGCATGTAATAAAGATGAAAGCTAAACCGATCTTTTGATGGCTTGCACAATCCTGATTCGATTATCAGTTGATAACAGAAACTTCTCACATATCAAATATGCACAAACGAAAAAAATATTGTGTAATGGTTGTGAGGCCATAATTAAAGGAGATCGTAATATACAAGGTCATCAAATATATTATCGTGTAAGAAAGAAATCAAGAAATTGATTTGATCTGATTGAAAAGAAAATTCTTGCCAAAAAAAACTGTACTTGAACAGAACATTTCCACATTTGTTTTATTTATTATTTAGGTTGATTTATATATTTCTTTCTATAAATTATTGTTATAAACGGTTGTTGGATAAGAGCATCAGAAATTGAATATGAGTCACAATGATTACTACAAATGGTAATCCGGTACTTTTATTTTATCTTGAAGAACAAATAATGGCAATGTGTTTTGAAAGTAATGCCATTCACATGCCTTCCTCTGCTTCGTCTGGTAGAATGCATTCTGGGCACAATTTTCGATTACTCTTTTGCACCTATCGCGTGTTATATTTTTACTGGTGGCCTAAATATTTCGTTTCAGATCATGAATTGTTCGGGGTTTATTTCTGTAAACCGGAGATTTAATAACTCCACAAAAAATAATCCAAAGGTTCGCATGATACGCTACTTTATTACGCTAATTTATTTATTTATAATTTATTAGGCTCGCATGATACGCTACAAAACAATAATCTTTTCCGTTGTGTTAATTTAAAAAAAATATCTAAGATTATGATGAAGAAGGTTCATCGAACGAAATATACGAGGATTGCTATTCATGTATCTTGAATTGACAACAATAGTGTTGCTAGGCGTCATCTGATATATAAATCGTAAAGATTAACATTATTGACTGTATGTGTACTCAGAGCGTTTTGTCATACGGACGCTATGAGTACACATACAGTATTGCGTTGTTTAGTGACTTGAAAATATCATCTCATTCAAAAAATAAAATTAACTCCATTAACTCCAACTAATGAGAATTTCCGTGTGATGATTTACTTCTATTATTGCCGTTGAAGCCCCATCTAATATCATTGCATATCGCTAGTTTAGTGAATTCAATCGTGACCGTCGTTCACTCACGGACGAATTTAAAGAAGATCGTCCAAAATCGCTTGTTATGCCAGAACACATAGATAAAGTGATAGTAAACAGCAGTCGACTGTATGGGTTTTTCAAAATGAGTCAAAATCAACATAAGTTGTTCGGGCAAGAAACACTTCAAAGCAAATAGTGGCTTGTTATTTTTTTGGGATAATGGGCATGTGGCTACTAGATATGGCCACTAGAGAATAATAGAACGACCAGTTCTGAACAGTACACAGTCATTTGTTTTCCGGAAGTCTTTAAAGAAATAAGCAAAAACAACCAGCGACACAGTTCATTCTTCACTATGACAAAGCTAGTTCTCACACATCGGACCGAACAACTCAATATTTGACCGTTCAATACATCGAATTGATGTATCATCCATCGTACTGTTCTGATTTGGCCCTCAATAATTTATTTTTGCTCCCGGCCGTGAAGAATAAACTACGGGGTCAACGATTTTCTAGGTCAGAAGAAGCGGTTGATGCATTCCAAATGCATTATTTAGAGATACCGTAATCGAAATGGAAAAAGTGCTATGAAAATTGTTTCAAACGTATACATTAGTGTACCGATCATCCCGGAGAATATTTTGAAACAATAATAATACAAATAACAATTATTTCCAATTACGGACAATTAGCTCTAAATAACCAAGACAATTGCAAAGAACTTGCGAAATATTTTAAACAACTACTAAACTGTCCTGAGCCCTTAAACAGATTACCAACCCTAAATAACTAAACCCTAAGCAAACAAACCCAGATTCATTACCATCGAATGAAGATGAAATAATTGGACAAATCAAGCGACTTAAAAATAACAAAGCTTCTGGTAAAGATGGAATTACTGCTGAACAATTCATCCGCTGGTCTAGGTACAATCAAGAATATAACCAAAATTCTACAAGAAGTTTGACAAACCGAACGGTTTCCGGAAGTTTGGAAAGATGCTCTAATCAATCCACTTCATAAGAAAGGAGATAGAACGGATGTAAACAATTACAGAGGGATATCTCTTCTCCCAGGTTGTTACATGATTCTATCTCAATGTCTACCAGACAGATCACAGGGACAGTTAGAGCCTAAAATGGGAATTGGTGAATATCAGCAGGTTTTCGACCGGGCAGATCCTGCCCTGAACAGATCCTGAATCTAAAGTCGATCCTAAGACATCAAAAACTGTACAAAAAAAATCTCGTCTGCACATTTGTAGATATCAAAAAAACATATGATTCTATTGGCTGCGAATCTTTATTCCAAATGCTGAAAGAACAAGGACTAGATCTGAAAACGCTGGCAATTATTAAAGCAATACTAACTAACACGAGGTCAAAAGTTATATTCATGGGTGACATCTCAAAGCCCTTCGAAATTAAAACTGAAGTGGGACAAGGGGATGGACTCTCGCCACTCTTATTAAACTGTGTTCTAGAAAAAGTAGGACTCCTAATTTCCTTCCAAAAGACACAATACATGACCTGCAACAGACTAAGAACACCATTTCTAAAAACAAAATATATTAACATCATATATATATATATATATATATATATATATATATATATATATGCAGTATGAACATAATGGGTGTTCAATAAGAAAAAAAAACCATACCCATCTCTGCCCGAAGTTCTTGAACTGATTACGATGTGAGTGTAAGATTTTAACTTGCCGTTCCACCTCCAGGACGGTATCTCCCTCCATTGCATCCCAATCTGCCCAACATATGTGTACTTAGTCAACTGGCCATATTGATGGCCGGTTGCAATCTCAATGCAACTCGCGCCATCCTACGGTGAATGTTCGCAGCAGTCGGAACTACACGATGCATTCTTCCAAAACAATCTTAGATGTAGGTATAAGATATTCTCGAAAAATAGCGTATTGGGGCTGTGGAGAGATATATTTGAATAACAGAATTCTTTCATCCTTTATCCTATATATATATATATATATATATATATATATATATATATATATATATATATATATATATATATATATATATATATATGTATATATATATCATCATCAGCCCGTATCGATCCACTGCAGGATGAAGGCCTCTTCAGCATGCTTCCAACCTTCACGGTCCTGGGCTTTCCTTCCAAAAGGACTACCTGTATTTCTCATTGCTCGCCGTTTCTTCATTAAATCAATTGTCTCACTGGAGATTTTTGTTTGTTTGAGACATTTTTCTTCTGGTACTATTGAAGCAGCCGTTTGAAGAACATTGTTGGCGATTTCTTCATATTGAACTGATATTTCTACCTCCTCTGGATCTTGTAACGCAGCAAACCGGTTTGACAAAGCAATCTCAAAATCGCATTCCCTCTCCAGCAGTCTTCCAGAATCCACCTTGCCCTTCCTTGATCTCACCATTCTTTCGCGCTCTTTTCGACAGTCAATCCGAACCCTTGCTCGTACCATTCGGTGGTCACTTCCAACATTAAAATTGTTAAGGACAATACAATTGGTAAATATTGTTTTATCGGTGAGATATATATATATATATATATATATATATATATATATATATATATATATATATATATATATATATATATATATATATATATATACACAATTGGTAAAACACAATTAAACACAATTGGTATGTACAATTGGTAAAAATTGTTTTATCGTTGGTCATGATGTAGTCAATTTCGCTTGTGAGCCCAGATGGACTTTTCCATGTCCATTTTCTGCTGATATTTTTTTTATAGAATGAATTCATAATATATAGTTCTTGTCCTTCAGCAAAATCAACTAATCTGTCACCTCTATTGTCTCGCTCACCAGTTCCATATGGGCCAGTTGCATTTTCGTCTGTTCTTGTTGTTCCAATTCTGGCATTAAAATCACCCATCAGAATTTTGTACCTACATTTCTCCTTGTATAAAAGCTGGGCCACACCATCATAAAATTCCTCAATTTCCTCATCTTTATGGCTTATAGTTGGTGCATAAGCTTGAACGATTTGAAGCCTAAACTATTTATTCAGCTGAATGACGCATTGGGCTAATCGGTCGGATGTACTTTCAAATTTTACCACACTGTCCTTCAGCTGTCGATTGACGAGGAATCCAATTCCGCCACATCGGCCATTTTCCGTACCTCGAGTGTAGAGTACGTGTCCAGTTGGTTCCAGTTTGATTAACTCTTCACCCTTTCTTCGTGTTTCACAGAGCCCAATAATATCCCAATGTATGTTGTCAAGTTCGATTAACAGTTCTTGCAATCGGGCCTCCGTTTTCATAGTCCGTATATTTAACGTTGCAATGTCAAAAGTCCAATGGCAGCCTGATCTAACCCGGTGATTCTTAGCACCCTCTGCCTTAGGGCAGGTCTTCCCGCTGCCGTAGGTAGTTGCCCCTTGGCCTCCGGGGAATGAGGGCCGTGTTTGAGGTTGTACTGTCATATTTCAACATATTGAAATACCATGTTGAAGGTATGGACCGTAATCTGCCACGCTGGTCCATTGCGGGTTGGCAGATGGATCATGTTAGTCTGAGGCCTCCGCCTTGACCCGTCCGCCAGGGGTGACCCTCCCAGGAGCATAGACTCCAGACGGAATAGCTCAAAGCTTCATTGCCCTACTCAAACCCCTTTACCACGTCAAGGTCTGATCCACAAAGGGGATATATATATATATATATATATATATATATATATATATATATATATATATATATATATATATATATATATATATATATATATATATATTATAACATTTATTTCCAAACAATCTAATTCAATGCCAGGCGACGCAAAAGAACCAGTGGAGATGAAAGAAGAGAAAAGATATACCGCACGAAGTCTCGTAAATAATAAATCTTTCTACCTATTTGTTTGTAGAAATATAGGCACTCTGTCGTAGATAAAAGAAGGGTAGTTAACTTAATTACGGGGACGAGAGGGGGGCGGACAAAAGAATAACCGACTTGTAATTGAAATCGAAAATAAACCTTTTGTTCCCAGGCCAGGTTTTTGTGTAGAAAGACGAAAAAACTTGATGGGGTTTAATTGAAGAGGTAATGGAGCGATGAGGAGGGACCGAGAGGGGATTGTTTAATGAAGAATGGCGGCGGTTTATGAGGGTTTGTTCTTAATAATTATATAAAGGATGTTGGAAGAATTTCCAGTTTAGGAGATCCAGTTAAAAAATAAGTTTTTTGGCTTAAGCTTTGTTAATATTATTGCTACAGACACATTTCAATTATTGTGTGAGACATTTTTTAACATTTTTCATCTAGTGCTTATTTAACTATGATAATCCTTCGTTCTTTGAAATAATACGACTCGAAGCTGCAATAATATTTACATTATATTAATCCAAAATGCGGTATCATCAAAAATAATATGTAAAAATACTATCCTCCTCTTCTCCTTACTATGAACAGGCGTCATTTTATCAGGGACTCAACTTAACATCTTTGACAATTATTTTCGAAAAAATATTACAAACTTAATATTCGAAATAATCTCATTCTACACGCTTTCACCATTTTTCAGGCAACTATCAAACCCCATAATACTACAGTCATTATTCAGTCAAGTAACATTGCAGAGATCGAAAAAGATGAAAATCCAAAAAGGCCAAGTCTGAAAAATACGCCGAATTCGATAAAATCTCCCACTCCAACTCTATGATCGTTTCTGGAGTCCTTATTACTTTATGTAGCCGTACGTTGTCCTGAAGCAAAATGGCTTCTCTTCATTTCTTGCCAGTATTAGGCTTTTTGCTCCCAGGGCGTCACTTTTAAGTAGATTGAAGTGACTCGGAATGCATAACGCCTTCTGGTTGATCTTTGTATCTGCCTGAGGATCGTCTATAAGAAAATAATCTTCAATCTACTACAATTATAGGAGAAAAACAAGAGAAAAATGCATGGCCCGTCAGTCGAATTGTTACCAACTTCACGCTGGTATAGCTGCCGAACAGTTAATCATAGCGCTTTCAAAATTTGACAGACTTTAATTTATATTGTTTACAAGTGTACGAAAGCATATCGTTCTACATCGTAATTGAAAGGAAATATTCGTATTGGAATTCAAAGGTAATAGTGTGATTGCATTGTATTTGGTAGGAAAATCGCAACTTGCTATTGTTCGTGAGCTACATCACTTACGTGTTAATAAAATGTTTGTGTATCAAACCATTAAACGTTACAATGATACTGGTAACATCGCAAAACACCATGGAGGTGGTCATAAAAAATCCACAATATTATCAGAAATGATTCGAAAGGCAAGGGCACGAATTAAAAGAAATACAAATCAGAGTGCAGTAAAATTGGCTAAACAGCTGAACGTGTCTAACTCAAGAGTACGCTACATACTGAAATATGAATTTAAGTTGAAGCCTTACAAGATACAAAAGTGCAAGATTTAACGCCGGCACAAAAGGCAACAAGACTTCAATTTCAAAGCCATTGAAAAGCATGCACCCAAGTGACGAATTCGAAAATTTGGTGTTTTCTGATAAGAAAATTTTCACTGTTCAGCAATGAGTAAACAAACAAAACGATCGTGTGTAGCTGAGAAGCAAGTCCAGGGACAATTTGGACAATCAAGATGCTACGCGTAAACAAGCGCCTGCTTCTGTGACGGTTTGGACTGCTGTAACTGCAAATGGTCGCTCTTCGCACATTTTCATCGATCAGGGCGTTAAGGTTAACCAGCAAGTGTACCAACAAAAATATGTTAAACGATGCGTTGATTTCTTGGACACACAAACAATTTGGTTCCAACCGTTGGACATTTCTACAGGCTCGGAAAGCTAATTTTAAACAACAATTTTTACAAATTCACTTTGCATAGTTCATTTCTTCGCAACAATGGCCTCCATACTCACCAGACTTGAATCAAATGGACTTCTTCATATGGTCCATTTTTCAAACTAAGGTGTCAACAAAACAATATGGGAGTTTGAACACATTCAAGTCAGTTCTTCGTCGGGAATGGCAACGAATTCCACAGACTCACATTCGTGCAGCGTGCGATGCATTCATAGGAAGACTTGATGGCATCATCCGCGCCAAAGGTGGCCATATTGAACAGTAAGATGTTTTTCATGAAATCTAATGTATTTTCCACATTTTCTAAAAATATTAAACAAAAATATTCATAATTGACAAAACTATAACCTTTTCAATTGGTAACACTTAACTTTAAAATTCACACATCACTAAAGAAATAACACATTAACACTAATTAAATGTTACTATCGATCCTCCTCGATAATCTGACTGATTCACCTTGAAGAAAAAACTGGTAACAAAGGGAGAGAGGGATACTTTTCTCCATTAATAAAACACAAACGATAAGGAGGGACAAAAACTGTTTAATGTGAGTGAGGACTCTTTCATAAAATAAGAACAAAAAGAAAGAAGAAGAAATGGAGTCGTTCAACTAAAAACTACTAATGAAAAACACTTGTTGGAGTAGTAATTGGCGAACGACAATGGCGAAGTTTTAATTTTAAATTTTATTAACTTATAAAGCAGTAATATAAGTATATAAATTACAGTTAATAATAGTATTAATAAATAATATATATATATATATATATATATATATATATATATATATATATATATATATATATATATATATATATATATATATATATATATATATACAGGGAGTTCCAGAATATGTGGGCAATCTCCCGGATTCACATAGAACACATAGAAATAATATGCCGGTTTCTATACACATTTTTTCCTACCGCTCCCCCTGGAAATCGTTTGTTTTAAATAACTTTTGAAGTACTAGATGTAATTTAATATGTTTTAATATCATGGTTACTTGGTAAATCTCCTTAAAATGAACCCTTTTAATCACATTGAACTTATTTAGTTTGCCAGGGAAAGACTAGCCCTAACACAGTTATGTTATTTTTTTAGACCCTGTACGATAAGGGCACAACAATAATATTTTCGGACAGCTTAAACCTTAAAATAAAAAAAGTTTTCTTGATCGACATCGATAAAATGAACTGTTTACCAAAAAAATGTTTTTTCAATAAATATGGGGTTTTGCATTGGTTGTTATCTTCATAAAATGTTTTTTTTGATATATAAAATGTTTTTTTTGTATGATTTAAATAAAGATATTTATTGCAGTGTCAGTTGAAAATAGAGTGTTTTGAAATTTGTTATCTTTTTTCTTAGTTTTTTTTTTGGTTAGTCAATTATTTTTTTAGTTTTAGAAACAGTTTTAGAAAGGTTTGACAAAGTCAGCCACAATTGTGGAAATCAAATACATCGCGGTGAAGAAAACATCTTAAATGCCGCAGAAGCAGATCCTTATCCGAAAATTGGCAGTTAAGTTTGATTGCGCAAAATCGAAGGTCTCTAGTATCCTGAGGGAGCAACTGTTGCATCCGTACCATCTTCAAAAAGTTCATGCATTTCTTCCTGAAGACTTTCCATAGAGAATGGAATTTTCTAACTGGGTTTTAGATCAGCACAGAAACGATGCAAATTATTGAAAGGGTTCATTTTAAGGAGACTTACGGAGTAATCATGTTATTAAAAATATATTAAATTACACCAAGTACTTTAAAAGTTATTTAAAAACAAACGATATCTAGGGGCGTCCGTTATGAACCCGTATCTCCGTAGGGGGGCTGTAGGAAGAAAAGTGTATAGGAATTTCTCATATTATTTTTATGTATTCTATCTGAATCCGGGAAATTGCCCACATATCCATGTATATATATATATATATATATATATATATATATATATATATATATATATAATATATATATATATATATAATATATATATAATATATATATATATAAATGGCTGGAATTTGATATGTCCATACTGATTCAACATTTGGTCGTTAAGACGCATGCATTTGTTGAAAGGTCAGACGCATGCGTTGTTGAACAAGAGGCATGCAAGAATGCATGTGAAAAGTCATGACGTACGACTGAAAACGATAGAAAGGAGCATGATAACATGCTTCTTATCCTGTGCTAGAATCCACGCGCTAATGCATGTTGGGTGGCAAATTGAAAGGCACGTTGAAACGCAAATTGAACGGAAAAATTGAACAAGTATATACATACCAGACGATTAAGTGTATTTCCAGACCAAGAGTTTGAAATATTATTCCATCCGTGAAGCACTGGGAACAAATATAATAAAAATTTTAACTAAAAATAATGAGTACATAAAGTAATTAAAGTATTTTAAAAATATATGCTTTGATAATTTTTTTCTACAGTTATTTTTTTGTAGATTATAGTCGAAAAATCCTAATTTATTCTAAAATTAAATTTTTAAAAACTTTCGTTTACTTTTCCTCAAAGCTTCCAAACTTTTCTTTTGATATTTTCGAGCAGAATATGGATTGATATAGACAATGGAATATTTTTAGTTCGACCTTATGAAGGTTGATTGAACTTTTAAGTGGTATTTTCTTTCCGGCTCGGCTCCTGAATTTTTTGACGTGAATTATCATTTTAATTTAGCTTTTTTGAAAAGCTGACAAATGCCCTTAAAAAACAAACTTTGACAGGATAAATTTATCGCTTCTGAATCGGTTTCATTAGTGCGGATCACTCCACTATTCAGTCTCTCATTAGTTAGTTAAGCATTCACCGTATAGTCCTAATTTCACACCCTGAGACCAATATACATTTTAAGCTATATACAGGGTGTTCTCAAATTTGAGTTGCTTATTTTAACAGATTGTAGAATAAGTAATTTTTTCAAAAATCATTTATTATATAAAAGTTGCAAAATAAAGAATTTATTAACATTATTATTATAAAATTTGAAAACAGATCTGACTTTTTGATATTCCCGACCAATGCGTTGTAGACAAACAAAGTATTTGTTTACTGCTGATACTCAGTATAACTAGTTTTTGTGTATTCTTGTACGATATTTTTTTTCAGTATAATGTTGCATTTGACCAGTTGTAATAATTCCGTAATAGTGCGTATTTAATTTTTGGGTACTTTCGGAGATTAAAATGCCACATGTTTATGAAAACAATGAACTAGTGGACATAATATTAACTTATGGAGAGTGCCAACAAAATTCAGTCGCAGCATATCGTTTCTAAGCGGAAGGGTTTCCTTTAAGAAACCATTCGGCTTCGCGGATGTTTGAAAACTTAGTTACAAGACTTAGGGTACTTAAAGGCCCAACAACGAGGTCACGCTGGAAGACCTCCTCCACACGTAATGGTAGAGATTGAGAAAGACATTTTAGAAATTGTCGAACTGCTAGCACTAGGTCTGTAGCAGGTCAAGTTGAAGTTGGTCATAGCAAAGTGTGGAAGACTTTTATCGACGACAAAAACACTTTTATCCCTATCATTATCAACGGGTACAAGCGTTACAACCCGAAGATAATCCTAGAAGAGTTGAATTTTGTCAGTGGCTTTTACATCAGTACATCAGAAATTAATATTTTACGAAATATATTTGGCTACCGACGAGGTACCATTTACAAGAAATGGTGTAAATAATTTCCACAACAACCATGTTTATGCAGTGGGAAATCCGCATGCTGTGAAAAGAACAATTTTCAGCACATATTTTCAGTAAATGTTTAGACTGGCGTAGTAAATGTTAGACAGAATAAGTGGTGGAGCTCCGCCGGGATGATGGAGTTCCACCACACTTTAGACGAGAACTTCACAAACATTTAAATAATATATTTTTTAATAGATGAATAGGGCGCAATGGGCTGCAATTTTTTTCAGCAGGACTGTTTACAAAAGTTAGTTTATCACGATGGAGAAGTCCATACTGTAGAACAACTACTACAGCATCGAAAACGCTTGTGATAGTATTTGTGGACACCGAGATTTTGCGCTAACCGAACAAATGGTGACAATTTTGAACAATTTTTGTTCCAACATGTAACATTTATGTTATTCTGCAACTTTTATATAAATGATTCTTGCTAAATGAGTTCTCTTTGCAAGTTCTACAACGCAGTAGTCGAAAATATCAAAATGTCAGGTCTATTTTCCAATTTTATAACAGTTAATAACTTCTTTATGTTATAACTTATATAAAATTAATTTTTGGTAAAATTACGTTTACTTGTTTACTCGTAAAAAGGTCTTTTTACGACCTGTTAAAATAAATGACTCAACTTTGAGCACACCCTGTATAAATTTCTCAGTAAAATCAAACCCTCCTGTCTAACACACTGAGATTAGTTTTTCGACAACATGTTTTCAGAATGATACAAAAGCGGAATCTGTTCTATTCATGACTTATTGTTCTTTATACTTATTTAAAATTCTGAACAGAGAAGAAACTGAATTTTTTTTTTTCGATAAGCTGATTGATCCAAAGACTGACAATGTAGAGCAACAGAGAAAATTTTCTCGCTATATAAAACACAACGAGAAATACGGACTGAAAACAGTTTAATCTGAATGAGGTCGCTTTCATAAAAGAAGAAGAAACAAAAAAGACGAAGAAATGGAGACGTTAAACTGAAAACTGCTAATGGAAAAAAACTTCTTGGACAGTAATTGTTTTGAGGAACGACAATGGCGAACTTTTATATAAAGTTTTTATCGTTTATAAAGTAAAGCGGAATCCGATAACGGGACTAGAAAAATGCGATAAGGCAAGTGAGAGGGAGGACGTGATGGAGCTCATTTAAATAACGGCCCTCATTATAGATGCTTAAATTTTATGATACCGGATTTTATATAAAAATCGTTTCATCGTGAATTGCTGTGATGTTGTCGAGTGTCTCTATTTCCTGCTCATGAGTCTCTCATTGTTTCTCATCGTGTACCCTCCTTCAACAAGAGGTTGTTTTTGTCATGTTTATAATTTTAGTAAATGGAAGATTTTTTCCTTATTGAACTAGGACGATCCTCAGGCAAATACAAATATCAACCAGCGCCACAAAACCATTGGGGGAGACCCCCCAGTACCGGACACTTAAGGTTTTTAATAAACAGAAAATTGAAGAATTATGTTTTATTTAAATACTTATCATTTACATTTAAACAATCACATTAGACATTCAAATAAATCAACAAAGACGAATATTACATATGTTTTAATCATTGAAAATGGAATCAATCATTGGTTTAGTTTTTTGGTTTTATTGAAATTTGGCACCTAGTACCGGACAAGTATAAATTCGAACTCTTAAGATCGAACAGAACCGAAGACTATTACGTTTACAAAAATTTAAAGTCACACAATAATCTTACATTAATAAAATAAACATCCTGAGCTACATAATCGCTATAAACATCCAAATAAATCAACAAAAGTAAATATAAACAATATATCTTTTAACTATGGATAAAAAATTATTGAATACTTTTTTAAAAAATAATTCTTGACATTTCAACACAAACTTACCAAAATTAAACATCGAGATAATAACAGTCGCAAGAAAACTTTAAAAATATTTACAATGATCACAAACATAGATGTCCGAACACTCTGGGATATCCGCACAGGCCCATGAGCCTAACCTTTATATGCTCCGCACTGGATCCAGTCCTCGTTGTAGTCTTCGCAACAAACTACACAATAATACTTCTCCAGCTTCTTTTCAATAGGTTTTACCTTAGTTTTTTATATTTTTCTTTTGTCATTTGTCTTCTTAAATTTAAGATTACTTTCTTCTTTTCTTTTTTTCATTTTCTCTCTCTTCTAAACGTTTTTTTTTTTGTACGGCGAATCAGTCAAAATTTCACTCTTTTCAGCTCACGTCTTCTTGATTGTGATCTTTTGGTTGCAGCATCTGGTAGTGGTGAAATATCAAGAATGACTTTTCTTATATTTGTTATATTGACCAACTGACTTGTAGAGATGTTTTGCTGGTAGACGATTCAGGTGATTCTGCTCTGTTAACTTCCTAAGATAAATCATGTGTAATGACCCATATCAAAACTGCATCAGTAGTTATTATATTTGTTTCTTCTGACTTCTGTTGTCGGTTCATTATAGTCGAGAGAAATATTAGTGATATCACTATCACTATCACTATCATGAATACATTTTTTGTCAAATAGGTTAATACCTGAACATCTAAATCCTGCCTCTGTTATTTCATAACGCGCAACGTTTTAAATGCTTCTGATACAAGACCTGCTATGTCATATTATATAATTCTATCTCTGGCATTAGCATCCACATAGCACAGCGTTCATTATAAGCATTTTTGAATGGTTTCATAAAAAATCGATCTAAGGGTTGCAACTTATGTGTTATGTGTTCAACATCTAATGTTTTGTGTCTGGGGTGCCCATCCAGCACTAATAAAATTGGCGATTTCTTCATCGGTTTTGTAAATTTCACAGAGTATAGCAACCATTTTAAAAATATTTCGTTATTCATCCATCCCTTGTGTATGTGTATTAATCATTAAACATTAATTTATTCTTTGCCTGGAAAAATAAAAAAGGCGGAATAAATTGTCCCATAGCACTCATGCAAAACATTACGGTTACTTTTTTTCCTCTTTCTGCTGATGTTAATTTGCCAACTTGTCTTACATTTTTTTTGCAGTTGTGACGCTTGTCTCATCACAATTAGAAATATTTGATGGACGGAAGTTATATTTATCTATAAGTTTCTGTAAATCAGCAAAGAATATATCAATTTTTTTTGATTTTATTAAAGCCAATACGCATTAAACTTGTAAATTCTGCAGTTCTTAAACTTAAATCTGGATATCTTCTCATATAATCACCATAAAAATGTTTATCCGCAATTTTTTTTTGTTGTTAAATCGATGTCGTAGTTTTAGCTTGTTAGCTAAGTGATAGGTAAGCTTTAAAAACTCTTTTTTTTTGACAGAGGCTTGCAACATGATCTTCGAGCAATTGTTCATACTCTTCTGAGAATGTTTTCTTAAATCGTCCCATAACAGGTTTGAATTCAACCTCTTTATCCTGCTTCAACAATTTTACTTTTTATCATTATATTTTTATCAAATAAAGTGCTTTTTGGTACTTTAAAACGCTCGTAGGCTTTTCTTATTGTCATCTTCTGGTTTAAAACATTATCAATTGCTAATTTTAAATTATTTGAATCCCAGATACATTTTTTCTTCGTCTCCATTATATTAAATGATCTGAAAAAATAAATAATAGCATTACAATATTATATGGAATAGAATAATCACACTATTTTGTCAAAATATATTTGTTCGGTGCTAGAGAACTGGTCTAATTCAATTGGCAAAGATTGGTCTAATTCGATTTGTCCGGTACTAGGGAATCTGTTACTGTCTGGACTTAATATGGGGGATTAACTGGGGAATAACATGCAGTAGTATAATTTCGATTACAATGAAGTTTATTAATAAATCCGCTAAAAAAAGAATGTCAATGTAAAGCGTACTTACCTTAATGATTGAAAAAAAAGTACTACATACAATTCATTAACTTAAATATAAATAATATGATGATATATGATGTTCTGAACATTACTGGAGGCAACGAATTCTCGTGCAAAATGATGTGTGACCTGTAAACCGTATCGGGCGAGACTGACATCTTCCGCGCCGTGGGGGGGATTTGTCGGTCGAATTTGACGTCTTTCTATGGACGAATGCTATTACGAACGTTATTTCAAGTTTCAACGTATTTTGTTCGATATTATGTGCTGTCCGGCGCTGAGGGATTCCCCCTATATTCACGCAAATAGATTTGTATGTATTTTCCAGATTTTGCTCCTCTATATTTTCATCTTTTTCGATACCTACAAGATCACCTGGGTAATAGCCCCTTCGCGTCTGTCGAGGAAGACGAAAAGAGTCTAAATGATTCTATCAACGAGTGTTTTTCGATCTGTAATTTGACGGCCGGCTGAAAGGTGGCATAATGGTTTAGCAAGTGGGGGAGATTATATCAAAGGTAAATTTATAATGCCTAATAGTTTATTAGAAAGGAAGGATCAAATTCGAAATTAATTTATTAGGTTATTAAGAAAATTATTGCGGTTTTTATTATTTTAATTTTAAATGCTGTATTTTCAAATAAATTTGCGTTAAATTGCTTAGACTTGAAAGCGGATATACTTGCCTACATAAGATCATTGCCTATTTAGATTTAGTGCGTCTTGAATAAATGGCCCGTGAAGTGCATCGTATCGTTTTATTGAAATAATGGATGTGCGCGGCAAGAAAATATTGCAATTAACTTTGGAGAAAGAACAAAACTATCATAGTAAGTTTTATGTTTATTTAATAATTTAGCACTCTTAGTTTTCTTGATAATAATATGCTACATACTATATATAATAATGCTACATACAGCGAATGTATGTATCTGTATATTAAGAAATTATCTTTCTCCATAATAAACCATACAACATTATGAAAAGAAACAAATAATATAGATTTTTCTATATAAATTTCTTTATCGTTATTTATTATTTTTCAGATAATGACTCCTCAGATGATCCATTCTCGGATAATCCTCTCGATAACCTAGAGTTACGACAAAACAATAACGATAATGTTCTCGGCCCTTCTGGTCACTCTAAAATTAAATGTCCCAGGCTTGTTAGTGATTTTCCAGTAGATGAAGTCCATAAAGAACTCGAATCACAGTAGCCCATTGATGTTGATATTCAAGATGTTAACGATAACAACCCGATGCTAGCAGTAGACAAGCTGAAATTGGAAACAGCGTTCAGATAAGCCTGCGTGATTTATCATCATCAGTTTAGGGAGCATCT
Source organism: Cosmopolites sordidus (assembly GCA_031761425.1). NCBI lineage: Eukaryota > Metazoa > Arthropoda > Insecta > Coleoptera > Curculionidae > Cosmopolites > Cosmopolites sordidus. Next base: position 198,075 of record JARFXV010001440.1, read on the forward strand.
GTGAGCAATCATTTACGGTTTGATGAAACTTATGAGGGTGGTATAAAACTGGAGTGGCAAGCTGCATTATAAGGACATATATCCATCCAGTGGATTATTGTTTGGATTTTATAGATATTCACATATTGGATTTGATAGTGGATCAAACAAATCATTATGCAACTCAGTTTGTTATGGAGAATAAAATGTTTCCAATAATGCCCGAATACAATCATGGGAGCTAACAACTAAGAAATAAATCGTATATTTTTTATGTCTACTGGGCTACATGGTGCGAATTAATTCCATTCGGAATTATTAGTTAACAAAGGGGCTGTTCAAAAATGATATTGCTCGTAATATTATGAGTCGTAACAGATTTGAACTATTATTGAAAATATTACATTTTTCAGACAATGCAGAGTGCCCAGAAGGAGATCGATTATATAAAGTGCAAGCACTTATAGATGAAATCATCAAAAACTACCAAATAATGTACCCGCCAGGGAAAACATTTTGCATTGACGAAGCGATGGTGCCATTTCAATGTGGATTATTGTCCAAGCAGTACAATCCACAAAAGGGCTATAAATGTTGGCATTAAAATATTTAAATTATGTAGTGAAAGTGGCTATACCTGGAATATCAATATATATGCAGGAAATAAGAAACAAATCGAATTATTATCAATATATACCAAAGTTGTTCTAAATTATCAAGAGATCTTTTAGGGTGGGGTAGACTATGTGTAACTGATAATTCGTATATAAGTCTACAGCTTACTCACATACTCCTGGATATCCAAACGCATTGTCTGGGAACTTTGAGACATAATCGCAAGGGAAACCCAACAGAAGTTATACAAAAGAAAACTTAAAAAATGAGAAATTATTGCCCAAGAGAATGAAAGAGGAAAACGGACGTTTTAGTTTTATCCACCTCTCACAATGAAGAAATCGAACGTCATCGAAATACCATTTAAAAGCTCAAAGTACAATATGGACAAAGTACAATATGGACAAAAGTGCAATAGATTTATCCTATCAGATGTCGATTTACAGTACGGCGCTGCGATGAACTATCCATCGGTACAAGAAGGTAGCTATTGCGAAATTATTGGGTACATCAGTTGTTAATCCTCACTTCATTTTTAAACAAGTTGAGTTGAGCGATATTTCTATAACTGGTTTTCGTTATTCAGTTATTGAATCAGTAATTGTAGCAAAGCTTCTTGCTACCATTCGAAGAGAATAGTGATTATCCAATTATCCGTCCAGTAAATGTACATTTGAGGGCTCCTATATTTGTCAAATTAGACTGCAAGGTACGCGAAAATAGAAGGTACTGTGAAGGGTGTTAAGAGAAAAAACAAGATGGACTGATTGATAAGAATAAAGTCTAGAAAGTAATAACGTATTGTGCACAGTGCGAAGGAAATCCTAAGTTCCGTTTAGAATGTTTTAATTTGCTCCACAAAGGTCGCTAAATATGTAAAATACTTTTAATTTGAATAAAAAAATCTTGTAATACTTGTGTCCAGAATAATTTTATTTGTCCCATAAAGGTTGTTAAACATGTAAAATAATTTGTATTTCAACAAAAAAAAATTTCTAATACTCTTTTAAGCATAACATTCAAAATATACAAAGCATTGCAGTTTGGTTTTCGAATTAATATTTCAATAAAAATGTTAATATATTTCTCCCGAAAATAGTATTACATAAAACCTGATATCAGCGTTTAATTATGCAGGGCCACAGCGGACATGTTACCATATTAAACTACATAAAAACATGTCCTCTCGGCCGTGTAAGAATGATAAAGTTTAAAAGTCAAGCGGACATCGGTGTACTCTATGGCCCAGGAGTATGATCACACAGCGAACATCGGAGTCCGCTCTGGCGCTCAATCTATTAAAGCGCGCTTTTTGCTCTATCTAACTGTGATATTAGTTTTGTTCATGGACAAAAAGCAAAATCGCACAAATTTCTTGTTTCAGTTCAAACTATGCCGAAATGTGGCCGAAATAGCTCGCGATATCAACGATGCGTTTGGCCCAGAAACCACTAATGAATGTACCTCGCAATGGTGGTCTAAAAATGTTTCGTAGCGGTCATGAGAACCTTGAAGATGATGAGCGTAGTGGTCGGGCATCGGATGTTCCCAGCGACCAATTGAGGGCCTTAGTCGAAGCCAATCCGCGTACAACTGTTCGGGAGCTTGCCTCTGGATTAGGCGTAACGCATGTGATGATTTTTAATCAAATGTAAGAGATTGAACTACTTGAGAGAAACTATAGTCACACAAATTTAAAAATAAAACTGATAGATAACAAAGTATAAAATTATTTTATTCGTATTTAATTGGAATAACCTAACCAAACCATAAAAACCTATGAATATTTTCAATGTAATTTGGTTGTAAACAGAAACAAAGCATCTCGCATTGAACGAGCGGTTTTTCTTAAATATTAATTCTATGACAGGAACGGAAAAGGAAAATAGCCTATATCTGAATTTTCCTACAAGATATATATCTGTGTGTACGTATATCCGCATTATTCGAGGGCACCAAAAGAGCCCTTTATTCCATCTGGAAAGACGTAATTTGCCTTTCCGCATTACTGGCAATTCTAAGCCGCCAGTTCGGGCAAATGAATTGGAAAATATCTGCTTTAGCCTTTCAGTATGATATTAAAACGGCAGCCGGTATAATACAACGTCTTTTTTCGATGATAAGATATGGATTTTCTAGCTTTCCGTTGCGCCGAGATAACTTTAAAACGAAAATCGTTCAGATTTCGGTATGGAGCTGCAACTTGTTGATAAAGAAAACTTAATTTCCGCCATTTTTACTTTAAAAATGCATTTAAGAAAGTCGTTTGAGAGGTTCTCGATAAACCAACACAATATTTAAAATTCTCAGTATAATCAGAATTATGCAAAATAATAATTTAAAGTCAATCTTCATCTAGCAAGCCTTTTCTTCAGATTTAAGAAGAAGCAGTAATCAGATCTGGTGAAAACATCCCAGAGTCAAATCTGGTGAATACAGCGCATGTGAACGCATTTCGAAGCGAAGATCCTAAACTTTTTTAGTAACAAACCTAGAATGGTGCGTAGGCACATGATTGTGGTAAACGAGCACTGTATTTTTTCACAGACGTGAACAGAATCCCTTAATTTTTCCAGTAGTGATGCGTAATACTCTCCGATAATGGCCAGTGATATTTCATGCAGATGGAACCTTTTTAGCAATATTTGGGACATTAAAGTTTTATTTGTTACCCCAAACTGTTTGATTTTTGTCCTTACTGCTACGTTTCCTTTACTACGCGGTTCTAGGGTAGAACCGACTTTTAGATGTGTAAAATCTCAACGTTTCGGCTTCCACTTTGAAGCCATTATCAAAAAGATCTAGTTGATTTATCCTGAGGTCTCAATGTTCCTAGTCTTCAGGGTTCATAACTAGAAAATACTACTTCTATACACACACACACACACACACACACACACACACATATATATATATATATATATATATATATATATATATATATATATATATATATATATATATATATATATATGAACACTTTTGTTGGTTACTTGACCGGGAAGGAGCCCAACCTATCCCTTCAACTGGGGATGATGGGGCTTCTTGATGGTATGGTATATTTTAGCGCCCTGAACTGTCTGAACCTCGAGAGACGAAACATATGTCATCCAGTTGAAGGGATAGGTGGGGCTCCTTCTCGGTCAAGCAACCAACAAAAATGTTAATTTAGGCGAAGACGCAGGTTGTTGTGTGTTCCACATGAGATTGTGGAACCCAATATTTGGGTATGTGATGACACCCAGCTACTGCTGTCTCATTGGACGCAGTCCAAGAAAATCTAACAGTACATACTTCTTTGTTAAAATTTTTTGATAACATTTTGGCATAACCTTGGTTCTATCTCACCAATGGCTCGAATAATGTCATCTTTTAGTGCAGAGATCGATTGTGGGTTGTTCTTATAAACTTAGCTTTTTACATAACTCCAAAAAAAACAGTCCAACGGTGTCAAATCACATAATCTTGATGGCCAATTAACATCATTGTTTCTTGTAATAACTCGTTCAGGAAATTTTTCCTTCAATAAATCAATTATTTCATCAATGAAGTGAGATGTAGCGCGTAAAATATAAACTGCTTTTCTTTACATGTATGAATTTTTATTATATAGAAGGTAGGGTTTTTCACCGGACCGATCGATGTTGGCAGCCTATGGCGGCCATGTTGTTTTGGAGGCGTCTATCTAACTTGTTATTTATTATTCAGTCACTGACTATTATTCATCACCGCTGTCCGTGAAAGTGTGCAGAAGAAATCGAGGCAGTCAATTCCTCGCCGTGCACAAGAAATCGACTTTTCGCATACTTCAACTTGGCGACTAGGACTAGGACGGCGCTACTTCTCACACCAGACGCCACGATGGACATTCTGTATGAACGATTTAAGGGTACGGTTATCTCTCGCACGAGGTGACGTGAATTGGTCACCATGATCATGTAATTTGACTCCGCTAGACTTTTTCTTGTGGGGTTTTCTGAAGTCGCAGATTTATACCAATAAGCCGCAATCGACTGATGCTATTAAAATCAACATAACCCAGGCCATCGCCTCAATCTATGCGACCGAGTCAATGAAAATTGGACCACTCGGATCCGTGTCACCGTAGTATTCCACACGTAGTGGCATGCATGGGCCTTTCAAATAAAAAAAAAACAATTTCGTTAATACCTCACACACAACTTGTTGTATTCCATTTCAACATCGACCCGCCCTTATTGAAAAACCCTACTATCTTATATATTTTGACAAATTACCAACTATTCCCCTGAGTACCCTAGTAAACCCCTGGTACAACTATTGAACTTATTAATCACCCATTGATGAATCTATTTCATCACTGTATTGATGATGAATCTGAGTAGACTTCATCTAAAATTATGAAATCTCCTAAGATTTTTAGTTCTGGATCTGTTTATAATGAGGTAGTATAATATTATTGGAATGCAATGACGATGATATGTTCTTGTTTTGTTCGGAGAGATTGATATATGATTGCTATAATTTTAAATGATAAAATATTATGTTTACTCTTTGAACTACTTTATCACTGAAAATTATAGTGAAAAATTAAATGCTTATTGTATTTCTCAAGATTTCAGTAATATAATTTTCGAAAAATAGATCGTAGTTAATTCAAAAAATATAATTTTCACACATAATTTAACTTCTTTTAATGTGATGGGTTGAGCAAAGTATGTTCCATTAATTAATCACCAGCCTAAAGAATTTTTTGGTTAAAACAAATATATTTGTAACTTATACAATGTAAATGAATGTAATATTAGTTATTTCATAGATTTCTTATTTTTATCCTTGGAACAGAAAAAATAATCATATACGTATTTTTCAAATAGTTGTGACCTATTATTTTCTTCTTTGAAAACAAAATCAGAAAATACAGATCACAGCGACGGCAGCTGTTCGCCGGGAGCACCGGGAAGCAGGTCCAGGACAGAATGAAACTGCAATACAAAATAAGCGCCACCCGGTTCGTTAATTTATCTGATATTTAGAAAGGACCCTGGAACCGGGAAGGGGTCTAACTTAAATAAAACTGTTTAATAGATTTTACACATGTATTTAAAAAAAAATACACTAAAAAAACGACACAAGGCACATTAAAAAAATGGAAAAATAAAACTACCAAATCGGGACACAGGAAGGTTTAGGGAAGGTGGTTCTCTAAACCTTACCGTGAATGAAATCAAAAATGAAACAAATAGCTGGTCTCTAAGTCCCTATACTTACATATTAGAGGTTATTACCTCTATTCTGACAATAGTAAAAAGAAATATATATAATTCAAGGGTAACCAAACATGGCCAGACGGCAATTAGATAATAAATAAATCTTTATCAGTACATGCAAATATAATAAAAATGTGTTTATCTGGCCTTATTTCCTTATGTTCTCCTTCTTGCCTATCCCGACTGGGTGTCCAAAAACCCTGCGTACGACTACGGGCACTCATAGGTATCCCTATGCGGGGGTTCAGAAATAATCTCGATCTGACTAACCGGTTACTGTGCCATGTGGTAAAAAGAGTAAGGTGTCACAATGGTCGGGCTCTGAAATAGGTGGCCTGATCTCTGTTGATCGGATTCTCTACTGCCGGTTCGTAAAACCCTCTCTGTCAGAAGGGTAAGGCGCGAAAACATCTGCTCACCTGCAGATTTGGAGTTCTCACGAAACAAACCTACCAGTAGCGATCAAGAATTTTTATTTATGTTGATTTAAAGACATGTTATTTTAAATTTCTCATCTCTGAAGATACATTTAAAGTGTACAATAATGTTACACGCGTTATTTTAACGCACCTTCCTATGTATTTGTGATAAACATATTATTGTATTGCCGTACCACCATATGTGTTTTGTTTCTAACACACATGTCTGTGTCTATATTGCACGTTACACGTGTCGATATGACACGTTATGTACTAAAATCGTATTTTTTAACAAGGTAAAAAGATTAAACAAACTTAGACACGTCAAAATAACATAGTTTGTAACACGCTTCTTGCAGTGTAATGTTAAAATTACTAGGTTCTCGGGTAGAACCGCGTTTTAGATTTGTAAAATCTTGACGTTTCGGCTTCCACTTTGAAGCCGTTATTAACAGATTATAGTTCATTTGCTCCGAGGTCTTAATCTGCCTACTCCCCAGGGATCACAACTAAAGAAGAACGTAGTGGACGCGACCTCTCCATTAATAGGTAAGGTTGTAGGTGCGGTGCTCGGTTGAGAGGTGGGATGAGAGAAGACCTTTGATCCGAAGGGTTTCTGATGGACAATTTAGAAATAAGGGATTTCCATGTATTTGGAACTCTAAAACCCACGATCCCTCTTGTTTAGGTAGTCAGGGCATTTTTCGATCTCAATTGCTGCTTCACTAATTATGCGGTGTTTGTAGGTAGGCATTTCAACAGTTCAGCCCAGAAAAACAGCAATTCTGCCCTCCATTTTTTTGACATTCTAATATCAAAAAACTAAAAAAAAGCTTTTCCTATTCAGTCTATCGTAAACCTACCCACACAAATCGTTATCTAAATGCGAATTCACATCATCATCCATCCCAATTAAATTCAGTGGCAAAAAACATTAGTCAGAGACAATCTTTAAGATTGTCGGACAAGGAACATAGCCAACTTTACCTATTAATGAAGAGGTCGCGCCAACTACGTTTTTTGCTAGCTGTGAGCCCTGGGGAGTAGGCAGATTGAGACCTCGGAGTAAATCAACTGGATTCTCTTGATAATTGCTTCGAAGTGGAACTCGAAACTTTGAGATTTTACAAATCTAAAACGCGGTTCTGCCCGTATATATATATATATATATATATATATATATATATATATATATATATATATATATATATATATATATATATATATATATATATATATATATATATATAAATATATATATATATATATATATATATATATATATATATATATATATATATATATATATATATATATATATATATATATATATTTATATACATGAGTAATAGTTAGTTGCTTGACCGGGAGGAAGCCCAATTCATCCCTTACATTGGAGGACACATGTTTCGTCTGTTGGTGGTTAGACTCATCAGGGTACCGCCATATGCTCGCTCGCCAAGAATAAGGAGTCCTTCTCCACAATCAAACAACTCATATTTTCGCCGACTTCTCGCCGGATGGCTTATAAATGGTGCATTCTACAAGAGATTGTTGAACCCAGTGGTCGGGGGTGTATAACTCCTGACTACTGCTGTCTCATTGGACGCAGTCCAAAGAAGTACAAAACTCCATTTATAAGCCATCCGTCCAGAAGTCGGTGAATATATGGGTTGTTTGATTGTGGAGAGGGACTCCCTATTCTTGGCGAGAGACCATATATCGGTACCCTGATGAATCTAACCACCAACAGACGAAACATGTGCCCTCCAATGTAAGGGATGGGTGGGGCTTCCTCCCGGTCAAGCAACTAACCATTGCTCATCATGGCGGAGACCCAGGTTGTTGTGTGTTCCACATGGGATTGTGGAACCCAACGATCGGGGGTGTATAACTCCTGACCACTGTTGTATCGTTGGACGCAGTCCAAAGAAGTAAAAATCCCCATAGATATAAAAAAACATATAAAACAATATAAAACATTTCAAAATTTACAAAGAGAAAATGTTATAACCAATGAAACGACATACAACCTAAAAGCTAATAAAAAAGAATCTTGCAATAAGGTAAGTTTCTTTTTTCGTTAAAGTTATAAAACATTATTGGATACTCTATTGAAAAATGACAAAAATGGTTTGTCTTTCTCGATGTCTCGTTCCCAAAGACAATATTAGATGGCAAAGTCAATCTCGTTGAAGTAGTTTTGCTTGAAACTAAACATCAATACGAATTACGATGCGTACGTCTTCGTAAAAGGGACCGATTTCAAAGAGATTTGTTTGCAACCGAGTGCACAGGAACTAAAATGGATTGGTTTAGGTCGAATATCAAACAGAATGCATAAAGTTTGAAGAAATCTTAAGTAAATTTTAATTCGCAAATAACAAGTTTTAACCCTTAGTACAGCGAGCAATTATCGACTATGTAGGGTACTATAGTATAATGGTTTTAACTTCTGATGGTTTATATATTAGAGTTTTGGTGGTAAAGCACAGTGAAATAGAAGTTTTTATGTATTATTTGCAGATACCAATAATGATACCAAATGGCAACACCAATGCCTGTTCTTATACCGTCGTTCAAACAACCGACTTTCTGAAGAAAAACAAATTGATATTTCATCCGCCCGTATAGCCCTGAATTATCACATTACGATTTCATGTTGTTCATGAACGTCGAAAATAAATTCAATGTAAGTGCATTTCACTTGCCTGATAAGACAGTTGAAGCAGATATAGGTTTCTTAGATTCCTCTACATTTTGTGATTGATCCGAAACACTCCAAACTTTATTAAATCAATTCTTCTATTGGAACCTTTGGTATGAAACACTAAACTGGAAGAGATTTAGGACTAAACACCAAATCACTTTTTTGAACTTCTCGAAGCACGTTTCGCTAAGCATGTTAGCATTATCAGGAGGTGATTTAATATGATTAAGTCATCAATCTAGATTAAATCATCTCCTGATAATGTTAACATGGTTAGCAAAACAAGTTCAAACAAGTGATTTGGTATTTAGTGGTAAATCTCTTCAAGTTTATTGAATCACTTAATACCACTTTCAAATGCTGATACTGTACTCAATGTTTCACAAAATAAGACCAGAAAAACTAGTAAAAAGCATTCAACCATTATAATTAGTAGCTCAATTTTTTTCATTGCAACCTTCGGTGCCAACCACTAAACTCGAAGAGATTTACCATGAAACACCAATTCACTTGTTTAAAATCCTCGATGGACCTTTCGCTATCCATGCTGATATCATCAAGAAATGATTGAATTTCCTCCAGATCCAGATTAAAGCATCTCCTGATGATGCTAACATGGTTAACGAAAAGTGCATCAAGAAGTTTAAAAAATTGATTTGGTTTTCAGTGATAAATATCGTCGAGTTCACTATAATCCACCGTTTCTCAACCTGGGGGTCACGATCCCAAGGGGGTTCACGTTCAGGATTATAGGGGTTGCAACTTGTTTAAAAATAAGACCTGTACACGAAACATCTTTTTATTAAACTATTTTTAATTTAAAAACAAGTGTTAGGTATTACCAGGTAATAAAATCACAATACAATTAACTTAAATTAATAATTGCCAAACTTGTTTGAAGTAGTAATTTAGTGTGGCGGTTGATTTTGTTTTTCACTTAAAAGTTTTTCTATACGTGGATCATCATTGCAAACAAACATACGCAAATTATATTCCAGTGATAATAGACGATTTCCATATTTAGTTTTTAAAGCCATCATACACGAGAAGCTGTTTTCGCATGAGTAAGAAGTAGTGAATTGGATCATTGTTTTCAAAGCATCCGTTACTAGGCTCCCATATTTACATCGTAGTGATATATATATATATATATATATATATATATATATATATATATATATATATATATATATATATATATATATAGATATATATATATATATATATATATATATATATATATATATATATATATATATATATATATATATATATATATATATATATATATATAGATATATATATATATATATATATATATATATATATATATATATATATATATATATATATATATATATATATATATATATATATATAGATATATATATATATATATATATATATATATATATATATATATATATATATATATATATATATATATATATATACAATTGTGGTCAAAATAATAAGAGTGTGAAGTATAACCGAAAAAGTACCATTATTTAATGTATCATTACTGTACGAATCCAAATATCTTATATTTTTATTAGTACAATGCCTTGCCATTTACCAGTTGAATATAATATTGAAGACTTATTTGTTTATTTTATAAGGTTAATATTTCTTGACAATAATAAAAACTTTAGGTGATAAAAAAGTGGCTTTTTAATTTTTTGCTGTTTGTTCATTGTTATCGAAAATATTTTAATATCTTTGGTATACATGGTCCATGCATCCATACAGTTTTAAATGTTACTATGGGTCGCGCAAAGCAGTGTACTCCCGAAGAAAGGCATCTAATATTGCAGCTAGGGAATCAAAACAAAAGTTTTAAAGGAGCAAAAATGAATAAAGATATCACCAGAAACCAGAGGTTGCCCAAGAAAAACAAGCAAATGATTGGTTAAATGTATTGTACGAAAGGCGCGGACACACCCATTTTCCACTTCGTTTGACATAAATGGGAAGATGGGTCGACAAATCAGTACACAGACAATTCGTAGATGATTGGTAGAGATGAATCTCCAAGGAAGAGTTGCAAGAAAAGTACTACATTTAAGTAAAAAAAAATATTCATCATAGATTTAGTTTTACCAGATTTAACTTAAACAAAAACTACAGCCGTAATTGGAAAAATATTTTATTTAGTGACGAAACAAAAATAAATCTCTTTGGATCAGATGGGAAACGGTACGTTAGACGATATAAGAATGAAGAACTAAATCCGCGAAATACATAAGGAACAGTAAAGCATGCAGGAGGAAATATTAAAATGTGGGGTTGCTTTTAGGGTGTGGTCCACCATATTGGATCAAACATACCATGACCAAAGAAACCTACAGGGAAATATTAGAAAAAATTATGCTTCCTTATGCCGCAATGTATATGCCGCTAAAGTGGATCTGCCAGCAGGATAACGATCCGAAACATATCGCGAAAGTAGTGAAACGATGGTTTCTCGCAAATAAGATTGAACTGTTGCCCTGGCCGTCGCAATCTCCGGATTTAAATCCAATAGAAAATCTTTGGTAACATTTAAAAAAAGGCATTGCTACTAAAAAAAACATCAAACAAAAATATGTTGTGGAAAGAAGTCAAGAAAACTTGGTATTCTATACCGGTTGAAACTTGCCAGAAGTTAATAGACTCTATTCCATGGAGATGCTCAGCTGTGGTTAAACAAAAAGGATATTCTACTAAATACTTATATTTTATTATTATTATTTACGTATGGTGGCCCTGGTGGACCACGCGAAGTACAGTTAGAGGTTTTTGTTGTTATTCTTTTGTTTTGTTTTGCTTGTTGTGCTTCTTTTGCGCCCATACTAATTTCATTCTTTCCCTATGAGCTTTTTTCCTTTCGTCAGACCAAGTTATTTCAGCCTTCATACTTTTTTCTCTCTGGCCAACCTTCCAAACGTTAACCTTGTGTCTGAAACAGCCTCTATCCTGAATTCCACTTTGTGTAATATTTGCTGATCTTAGGTCCTCTTTAATAACAGCAATCCATGTAATTATTTCTACTTTAAATCTACTACTATTTTCATAAAATTCGATTATTTGTCTAGTAGTATTAGCCTACTCGGATTCATCAGTTTTATGTGTCCGTAAAACTTAAGTCTTCTTTATCTCATATCGCTATGTATATCTGTGTATTGTTTGATTTCTTGGTTTCCTCGAAGTCGGTATGTTGTGCTATTTATTTCTTTGGGACATAAAATTTTTCTTATGATTTTTCTTTCCTTCTTTTCAATGTCCTCGATGTCTCTTTTTCTATTCAAAATGATCGTTTCTGTCCCATATAGACATTCTGGCTTAATAACTGTGTTGTAATGTCTCAGTTTTGTGTTTTTAGATATGCATTTTTTGGGTAAGTCTCAATGCCATTTCCATTTTTTGACATCTATCCTTATTGGCCGCTTTTTCCAACCCACTTTCCATGATTATTTCACACAAATATTTAAATTGAGAGACTCGTCTGATGTTACCATATTTTGTTTCTAGAAATGATGTTCTTAGTCTATTGCAGGTCATGTATTTTGTCTTTTCAAAGGAAATATGGAGTCCTACCTTTTCTGCTGTTTCTTTTAGGATTTCAATCTGTTTATGTGCCATTAATATATCTTGAGCCAAAATTGCTAGATCATTAGCAAACGCCAGATAATCAATTGTGATGTTGGTTCTCCCCAGTTTAATTGGCTGATCAATATTCAGGGCCGACTTTTTTTCACGCCACTATTTTTCACGCCACTCCTTTTTCTAGAGCACAGGTAAATAAGATTGGCGAGAATCCATCCTCTTATCTCACTCCAGTTTTAATTTCGAAGGGCTTTGAGATGCCGCCTATGAATTTAACTTTTGACCTTGAGTTAGTTAATGTTGCTTTAATAATTGCCAGCGTTTTCAGATCTAGTCCTTGTTCTTTCAAAATTTGGAATAAAGATTCGCGGTCAATAGAATTATATGCTTTTTTGAAATCCACAAATGTACAGACGAGATTTTTATTGTACAGTTTTTGATGTCTTAGGATCAGCTTTAGATTCAGGACCTGTTCAGGGCAGGATCTGTCCGGTCGAAAACCTGCTTGATATTCACCAATTTTAGGTTCTAACTGTGCCTGTGCTCTGTCTATTAGACATTGAGATAGAATCTTGTAACAAACTGGAGAAGATATATCCCTCTGTATTTGTTTACTTCCTTTCTATCTCCTTTTTTGTGTAGTGGATGGATTAAAGCATCTTTCTAATCTTGAATCCGTTCGGTTCGCCAAACTTCTTATAGAATTTTGGTTATTTCCTTGGTTGTACCTGGACCAGCGGATTTAAAAAGTTCAGCAGTGATTCCATCTTCACCAGAAGCTTTGTTGTTTTTAATTCGCTTGATTTGCCTAATTAGTTCATCTTCATTCGGTGGTAATGATTCTGGGTTTGTTTGTTTAGGGTTTAATGTTGGTAATTTGTTTAAGGGCTCAGAACAGTTTGGTAGTTGTTCAAATTATTTCGCAAGTTCTTTTCAATTGTCTTGGTTATTTAGAGCTAATTGTACGTTTTCCTTTTGGAAGCAAAGACTTTGGGGTTGATAGCTTGTTAATTTAGTTTTAAATGTTTTGTAAAAGTTTCGGGTGTTATTTTTTTTCTTAAATCTTTTTCAATTTCATTAAGTTGATTGTTTTCATATTTTCTTTTAGTTTGTCTAATTAGCTTCGATGTTTCTTTTCTTACTTCCAAAAAGATGTTATAATTTATTGCTGTTTTTTGACTGTTCCAACCTTTGAATGCTTTACTTCGGCTTAATACTGCTTGCTCGCAAACTTTATCCCACCACGAATGTTTTCTACGTTTTTATAAAGGGACCAATTTATGGTTTCTTGCCAGTTCTGTGCTGGTTGTTTATCAAGCTCTTCTGTTAGGGTTGGTTTTATTTTCGTAGTGTCGAATTTTGGTATTAGTTTTGGTATTAGTGGTTATTCTTTCCCTAGTTGGGCGTTGAAGTCACCCAATAGGATTATTACATGGTTAGAGGGAATTTTAGAGATAGTCTTTTCCAGAATTTTCCAGGACTTATTTACATTTTCAGAATTAGATTTATTTTATTCGTTAACTGGGAGATGTGCATTTATTAATGTATAGTTTTTGTTAGTGTGTTTTGTTATAGTGTTTTGTTTTGTTACTAATATTTTTTATTTATTAAATTTGTTAGTAGGCATTAGTTTTTACAATTTAAGGCTATAAGTAATGTACTCTTATATTTTTGACCAGGAAAAAAGCACATATCAATATTTTTTGTATCAAAACACGTTACGCAACGTTAATAATATTATAATAATTCTGTAATAAATTCGTTAAACACATTAAAATAAAATGTTTAGACAACTATATATATATATATATATATATATATATATATATATATATATATATATATATATATATAGGTTCTCAAATAAGGACTATATATTTTTAATTTGGAAGTGTCGTCTAGATTACAATCATTCGATACATTTCAGAAAAAAAAATCAGTAATCATATTTCTGTAGTGTTCTTCATTTACAGAAACTGCATTTCCATTTTTGTTTTTAAATAAGTAAGGTCCAATTACACCTCCAGATCAAATTATTAATTTTTGTGGATGTAAAGATGTTTTAAGAACAGCATATGGGTTTTCCTCGTTCCAAATACGACTAGTTTACTTATGTACGAAGCCTGTAATGTTTACACATTATCGACCGACTCGAAGACCGACGGAGTTGAACATTACACATCGAGCTGAACATGCGTCTTCACACCATACCCTTCCATTAGAGGTATGTACATTAGCTGGTTAAGCCCTATTCAGGCTTATTCTTTTGTATTTTTGTAGGTGGTTTTAGGGCCGGGCCTCTATGAGATCCGGTCATTTTAAGGCCCGGTCGTTATCGAACTCGGTTATATTAGAGCCCGGTTATTATAGTACCCGGTCATTTTGGTACCCACTTATTGTAGAACCCGGTCAAGGTAGACTGCAGACGTTTTAGGACACCCGCGTTCTGGACACAGAACTGCTTAGTAATCGAACACCTTAGTATTGGGACAGTCCAGAGGCTGGATAATCGAGCAGCGTGACACAAAAAGGATAAGGCCAGATATTTTTTTTAATTGTTTTATTAATAATTCCATGAATCTTTTACATTATTTGCTTAATCACCATCTCACTACCATCATGTAATAACGTTATACAATTTGAGGCACTTTGATTTAATTTAGTTAAATTTACATTACTTTGATCTAATTCAATTTGATGTATTTAAGTTGGTTTAGGATAATCAAATTTGAAATATTTTGTAAATTAGACAAGAGTTCTCATATGCTAAGGAGATATGTTAAGATCAAACCTTCTTCTTTACATACCTAGCTTAATAGGGTAGTTGTGTGTGGTTGTTCTCTGAAATTGTGCTTGTGTTTATTAAATGTCTAGTACTATTATTATTTATTATTTATTTCTGGAGTAATTTTGAACAACTGGGTGGTATCTTATTAAAGTGCCTGCTCAACCCATCCGTGACCTATACCCAAATGCCTTCGGGGAATGGCTGTTATGTTGTAACTAAAATCTCATTTTCTAAAATGAAATAGAAAAACAAGTGGCATAAAAATTGGCTGTCCAACGTGGGGCCTAATGTGTGCAGTTTGTGTGGTTTTTTTATTGAAGTAACAGAGAATTATTTCATTATAACCCTGTTAACAAAAAATGAGCTTCATCGCTTAATCTCTGAGCTCAATCGCTGAAGATGAAATAATGGGCCTATTTCAAGTTGCTCTTTCTACGCAACAAATGATCCTTTGGTTTGAGTTCTTGGGTTAGCTGAATTTTATACGACTTGAAATGCAAATCTTTATAAAGAATAGTCCATGTAATAACATAGGAAAGCCAAAGTTTTTGAGAACGACGTGTAACTGATTGTTCTGAATTTTCATTCGTACTTTGGTTCACAGCACTGATATTTTCAGCAATACATTTAAGTTTTTGATGGGTTGGATTCTTAGTATCACAAACACTATCATTTGATTCGAATATTTGAACAAAATTACGAATAGTAGGGTCGATTATGTTGAGCATAAGTAAGGCGCGAAATCTAGCCCGACTAGATTTATTATTTTTGTAATAAATTTAAACAATTTGTATGCGTATGTATAACTGTATATCTTTTCATGATGATTATCCCATCTTCCCTTATTGAAGTTTCTTTTGACGTCAGACAAAAAATCAAACCAACAATTTATTTTTCCCGACGTATCCTGTATATACTCAACTCAAATAAAAAATATCGGATATATCTGGAATTTTCATACAAAGAAGAGACAGAAGGAATAATAATTTAAAATTGAAAGGAGAAAAAGAAGAAAGTAATCATTGTAGAGCTGATTCCCCTTAACTGGTTTATCGATTTTCATCAGGCGCTTTATTACCAGTAAAAAACGCACCCCTAGTCCCCCCCCACATTAACCCTCCTTCTCGTCCCGCGCGCTTCTCCTCGTTCATGATGGAAAATCCACTTTTCACCACGGGCCTGGAAGCTAAAAAATTCGCCATCATTAAAGATTTAATTAAGCAAGAGCAAATGAACTAACTGCATTACGGTAATGGTCTGGCGAGGTATTAATTAGAAATTACGATTTTAACCGGAAAAACTCCGACGGAAACGCGGAATCCGGGCACGGATTTCCCCACTCTACCCACCCCCGTCCCCATAAAACACCATAATAATTACCGATTCGCTCGAATTAAATGTCTTTTGTGCGTCCTGTGATCTGTCCGGACAAAGGAATCGTAAAGATTTTTTTCTCGGTTTCGAATCTCGAACGAACGAAAGACGATGACTAAAAACCATTATTTGAAATTTCTTCTATCCATTGAACAGAAATTTGATCTTTTATCTTAAATATTATTTCCAGCATTTAAAAGAGAGGTGATAAAGCGTAAAAAAACATTCAGTTGAATTTTAGAAACTCATACACTGTCTTTAAACATACTGTAGGCTAAAAAAGGATTTTCACTCACAAAATGGAAAATATAATAAGAAATGACATAACATACGTTTGAAACCGTAAAAAAATATTTGCTGACCACCAAGTACCGGTAGTAATTTTTAAAAATATCAATTTCCATTGGCACCCAATTTATTTAATATCTTGTCATCTAGGCGTCGATTTCACTAATTTTTTATAATATCTGTGGATAAACTTTAAAAAAGATGATCCTTGCTGGTAAAGCCAAGACACAAGACTTCACGGATTTTTTTTCTGTCTAGAAGGTGCCATAAATTTTCTATGGGATTAAGATTCGATAATTAAGGTGGTGTAGGCAACCTTCTAAATGCATGGGAGGGTCGTCCTGGGACGGGAGAGAGTCTATTTCTTCTCTGATTCTCTTTATTTGTCCTGGCATTATGTCAGTTACGTTTTTTGTCCCAGGCTTCTGAACTTGTAATTTATAAGAGTCCTGTTGTAATACCAAAGCTGAAACATAGGGTGGTTTATCCTTAGCTAGTGAAGAACGAACAAAAATTGTTTTATTCTTCAGTGTACTTGGGGCTTCATCTTGTCGTTCAAGGTTTATTCTTGAAAGGTGTTCCTGGCGTTGTTTTAACTGTTTCTGATAAACATCGTGCAGGTTGAAGTTCGTTTTTATGTTGTACATAATTCTGATAAAGTATAAGATCTTCATCATATAGTATTTCTTCTTCATAATGCCCATAGAGGAGCAGAGTGTATAGAGATTTTAATGAAAATGGAGAGTGTTGAGTGGCAGAGTATATAGACTGGTTATATATTAAAACAGCATGTATAACTAAATTTTCAATTGTTTCGCTGGTATCTTGTTCACTAAGTGTTCTAATTTTTTCTATTGGTGTCGAATGGAATCATTCCACTAAAGAGTTATATGTATGGTTGCCAGTAGTTGTGAAATGCAATTCAATTTTGTGAAGTTGCATAAATTCTTTAAATGTGACATTATTAAATTCTGTGCCTTTATTGCATACGATTTTCGTAGGATAGTTGTGGTGGGCAAAGTAGTGTCCAATTTTAAACATAATACTTGGTATAGTCCGATCATTTAAGGCAAATACTTGAGCATATCGGAAAAATGAGTGTATTACTATTAAAAACAGGGTTTTTCTAATTATGAACATATCAATATGAACAATGTTGAACGGTTTTGTCCCTAACAGTGGTCATGCCGCTCATACTTCCTTATTAATCAAATTTCACATTTATTGATTATGTCGGTTATGGTGGCTTTCATCTTAGGCCAGTAGTATTTTCGTTTTAATGTGCAATAAGTCTCGATATCCCATTATGAGTTTCTTTGTGACAGTCGTATACAATTTGTTTCTACCACTTCTGTTCTACTACCTGTTCTGTTTCTTTTTCTACATCTTTAATTGGAGAGTCGGCGATTACCATTTTTACTGTGTTATCTAGTAATGAGGGTAATTCCTTTTCAAAATATGAAATGTCTTCTAAATCGTCGGTGTATATGCCGTATGTGATGTGGGGTTTTACAATGTCTTTAACTGTTTGGGAGAACAGAGTTTTCTTTCTTCCAATTAATGGAGAGTTTTTTATTATGAATGAATCTTGTTCCTTTGAGTTCTTGTATAAATTCTGTTTGTTTCTCGGGTTGATTAATTTTTATATGGAGTTGATAATTACAATAATTGATTGGGTCTTCTGAATATGTTACACCAAATACAGGATCCTCGTGTGATGAGTGAACTGTGGCATTCGGGCCTGGTGAAAGTATATTTAATATTTCATCGTAAACTTCCTGTGTCATCTGGTTATCTGCTTCGCATTAAAGGGAGCTTGTCTCCATCATATTGACATCAAGCCTCGATAACGCGTCAGTAACTTGGTTTTCTTTTTCGGTAATGAACATGAAAGTTATATTCCTCGAGCTTAATCTTCCATCTAGCAGGTGTAGAAGTTGGGTCTTTTAATTTAAATAACCAAACTAATGGATTATGATCAGTTTCTACGGTGAAATGACGTCCATATACGTAAGGTCGAAAATGCTTACATGCTTTTATTATAGATAACATTTCTTTCTCAATCGTCGAGTAGTTTCGTTCGGCAGAATTCAAGGTTCTTGAATAATATGCAATCGGTTGATTATCCTGAGAAATTACTGAACCTACGGCAGTGTTAAATGCATCTGTAGTTATAGTAAAGTTCTTTGAAGAGTCCGGATATTGTAGAATTGGTGCATTGGTAATAAGTTCTTTACATTGTTTGAAACATTCTACGTATTCCTTGTTTTCTGGGTCAATAACTGTTCCTTCTCGTGTGCAATGAGTTATGGGCGTTGTTAGTTTCGCAAAGTTCGATATGAAGCTCTATCTGTAAAATCCTATCAATCCGAGGAAACTTTTTATTTCCATTATGATTTTCGGAATTTTTAATCTTTTAATTACTTCTATTTTCGTAGGGTTTGGGTGAATTCTATTTGGTGTGACTCTATGTCCAAGGAAAGCTACTTCCTTTGTCAGAAACTCACTCTTGTCTATCTGAATTTTGAGATTAGGGTCTCTGAATTTTTAGATTTTTTTTTTGATATGGACGAAGTGATCTTGAAGTGATCGTGGAGAGATCATAACATCATCCATATAGACAAAACAAATGTTGTAGAAGTAATCTCGGAGAATGGTGTCCATCAAGCGTTGGAACGTAGCTGGAGCGTTCTTGAGTCCGAAGGGCATCCGGATATACTCATAATGTCCATGCAATACTTTAAAGGCTGTTTTTGAGATAGACTTATCGTCTATTTCAATTTGATGGAAGCCTTAAGCAAGATCCAACGTAGTAAAATAAAATGATCCGCCCAGATTATCTAACATCTTTCAGACCATTCGATACTTTAGCTTTCCCGAAGCATCGAGTTTGTTGGGCACTATCCACACTGGAGCAGAGTAAGGAGATTCTGACGGCCAGATTATTTTTTTCCCTAGTAGTTTGTTGATTTGTGCGGCAATTTCTGACTGCATAGACTGTGGGTGACTATAAGATTTCGTATGGATAGGAAGTTTATCTGTGGTTTTTATAATGTATTTAACTGATGAAGTAAAAGTTAAATCACTCGAATCTGAGAAAAAGACTTCTTGAAATTGTTGACACAATCTTAAGATGTGATCTTTTTCCTCTTTTTTTAAATGATCTGTTCGAATTAGAGTTTCTACATTGAGTTTTTCCTGTAACTTATACGGAATTTTAATGTTCACTTCAAAATGGTTTATTGATTGAACTCCTATTGGTATGTCGTCAAAGAGTTGACCGGCTGTTATATCTTTTGTTTCGATGTGTCCATTGGAAAACTTATAAATTCCTGCGGGTACAATTTCGTCGTCGATTTGAATTTCTGGGACGAGTACATTTCCTTTTTGTGCGTTGACTTTCATTTGGGAAGGCTGATATTGCATTTTGAATGAAACATTAATTTTACAGCGATCCATTCGTAACCAATTTTGAATGAAGTGAATCACGGCTCCAAATTTTGACAAATCAGTGGCACCAAATAGAATATCAAAATCTTCATGCCAATTTGCCATTCGGGCATCATTTTTTTCTGGTATTCCTATTTCTTGAAATATTGGGTGAAATGTGTTCCTGTAGAAAACACTTGATTTCTTCATTGAGGTCAGTAAATTTTTTTCCTCATATTATCATTATTATTAATATTCGGCAACTTTTGGGTTTAAGACTATATTAGATCCCCCACTATCAATCAAAATTTTTAAACGGGTTTTCGGTAGATAAAAATGAGGAAGTCGGAAAACATTGTGTGTATTTAATTCCAATCGGGGGCTAGTTCTTCTTCTGAGGCGTATTCTGGAAAATCATCATCTTCTTCGTACGTTTGGTTTGGTTCAGCATAGTTATCTATAAATTCTAAATTATGGTTCTGCATATGTGGTACTTTATGGTATGTAGACATGGACATCGGCGAATTTTTATTGCTTTTTGGTTGGATCGTCGCGACGCCTGACATGGCGGTCGGTTAATTAACGTCATTTATAGGTGGTTTGTTTTGAGTTTTTGCTTGATTTCGACATAGATTATCATTGTTGAATTCAGGAAATCGAAGTGGTCGTTGTCTTTGCTGAAGAGTTCTATTTATATATCTTTGAAAATGTTTTAGTTTCTATGTTTGTTGAGAAGCAACAGGTTTCTTCAGCTAACGCATGTAGTTGACTTGGTGTCGGTATTTATCGTACTCTATGCATTTCTGATATGCCTTATCAAGCGAGGTACATTTAAAATGGGATCAATGCTCACAATAAGGGTTGTTGATACCTGTGCAAAATGTTTGCAATACTAAATTATGGAAATATGGAATCTTGAAGGTTTGCATTTCAGTATTAGAATGCAAGATTACGTTTTGTAGTAAATCATTCAGCGATGTATTAACTCGTTGAAAATACTCTTGATATGTTTCATTTGTTTTCTGAACAGTACTCGTTAACTATGTAACCAGGATCGATTTCGAGCTAGTGTCACCATATTTCTTTAAAAGGCAAGGCTTTACATCGGTACATAGAAAGTTATTTTAGTAGGTTATAACGGTTCTAACCTACGGTTCGCCTTCGATTTTAGAGATAATATTTGCAGACAAAAGGAACGCCTGTGTTTCAGTTAGGGGTTTTCCTGTTAGAAATCCAAATAGAGTTTCTACACTAGTTATGAAGGTCGATACATTTTTTCCGTTAGAAAACTTAGGTAATGTTCCGCAAAGATTATTAAGATCTATATCTGAGATAGTGTTCATGTTCTGAACTGATACGTCTTCTTCTTCGGAAAAAGATTCTTCCATAGGTGTTGTCGCATAAGGTGTATGCCGGGTAATGTTTGATCGTTTCTTAATCTTTGTTACTCGATTGGGCTTAATTACAGATTGTATATTTTTGAACTCAATTACATATTGTATAGCACTAGCTGGTATATTATTGTGATTGCTCATCAAAATTAAAATAAAAGACAGTAAAATAGGACTTACAACGTGAAGAGGATCTGCTTCTGGATTTCTTCTACACTTGGTTGTCTTTTCTTATATGTCTGTTCTTGTGAAATCACTGAACTAAGCCGTTAGACTCGCAATGAATTAACATGTTACGTATCCTGTTCGCAGCGCCAGTTATATTCTCGTCCGACAAGAATACACAAAGAAAAAACTTTATTAATTTAAAGTAACAAATAAACTGTATTTTATAATATTCGATTAACAATACACTACAAGTAACAGGTAAATTTGTCACATTCCTGAGGTTTTCATCATGTTTGTTTGGATATAATTTATATATATATATATATATATATATATATATATATATATATATATATATATATATATATATATAGATAGTAATCCACAACTTCCAAATCCGTCCTAAAACAGATATTATTTTGTCTTCAGCAAATTTATTGAACATGGCCTGACTTTTCTTCTGGTTTATTTTCAAGCAAAATCCTTCTCCGGCTCTTTGCAGCTTTTATAAGTGTCTTTGCAGCTCCTCTAGGTCTTGCGAAAGAAAAACGATATCATCTGCGAATCTAAAATGGTTTAAGTATGCACCATTGACCTTTATTCCATCCTGCTCCTAATCCAGATTACGGAACACTTCTTCCAAATAAGCTGAGAAAAGAAGAAACGATATTGCGTCACCTTGCTGTACACCCCGCTCTACATTAATTCCAACCTTAAGATCATCAAGGTGGACTGTCGCTGTAGCTTCATCATATATCGATTCTAGTAGGTTTACATAAGCTTTCTCTATACCTTGGTTAAACTTCTGCTCTAAGCTGCTAAACTAAAACACTTCTGCTCTTTTGGTTATGCGTCATTAAGTTGTAATACTCGATTAGATATTATCTTGGTAAAAACTTTGAACACCACTGATAGGAGGCTTATTGGATAGTTCTTTAAATCCTCCTGTGTTCGCCTTTTTATATAAAAGATCACTTTTGCATTTTTTCATAAGTTGGGTACTTTTTGTTTTTTGAAGCATTCTGGGTATAATTTTGCTTGTGTTTTATGTAACGTCTGGCCACCAGCTTTTAACATCTTAACTGTTATACTATCTTTTTCTGGAGCGTTGCCATTTTTCATGGAGTCTATGTTTTCACTTCCTCCACCAGGAAATCTGGCATTTGTTCTTCAATGGGCATTGATGTTCTTGACTGGTTCTGAGCCTCAGATAACTTTGAATGAAATCTTCGGACAATCTCTAACATTTCCGTCCGTTCCCAGCACACTGAACCATCCTCACGCATTAAGGCAAAAATGGGCGTTCTTTTCTTTTTCAGCTTCTGTTTAGCTTTGTTAATTCCGTTGTTTTCTTCCAGAGTTTTTTGCACCAGCTGCATGTTGAAACGGTGCGTTTCCGCTCGAATACGTTTTCTTATAGTCTTGCAAAGCTCAACGTATTCGACCCTGCCAATAGAATTACCTGCATTCTTCATTATCCGATCAGTTTTTTCATTAAATTAATGATTTGAATGGAGATTTTTTTATATTGGTCCGTAATTTCTATCCCTTCCAGGTCTTGCAACGTAGCAAAATGGTTCGACAAAGCAATATCAAAATCACTGCCACTCTCCAGCAGCTTCCCAGAATCCACTTTGCCCCCTTTTGATCTTATCATTCTTTCGCACTCTTTTCGGCAGTTTATCCTAATGTTTGCTCGTACCTTTAGGTGGTCACTTCCAACATTCAAATGGTTAACAACAATACAATACAATACAAAATATTGTTTAATCGTTTGATATGATGTAATCAATTTCACATGTAAGTTCAGATGAACTTTTCCATGTCCATTTTCTGTTGATCTTTTTCTTATAAAACGAATTAATATTATAGAGATCTTGTCCTTCGGTCAAGTTAACCAGCCATTCTCCTCTATTGTCCCCATTGTCACCATTTCCATATTTATATATATATATATATATATATATACACTCGGCTGTAATGCCCGAATCAGAAAAGCAAGAACAGATGAAAATACAACTGGCCCATATGGAAATGAGGACAATGGGGAACAATAGCGGAGAATGGCTGGTTAACTTGACCGAAGGACAAGATCTCTATAATATTAATTCGTATTAATTATATATATATATATATATATATATATATATATATATATATATATATATATATATATATATATATATATATATATATATAAATATCTATAGGCATTGGTTAGGTGCTTGACCCGGCGGAAGCCCCACCCATCCCTTACATTGCAGGGCACATGTTTCGTCATATTTTTGCCGATTTCTCGCCGGATGATGGCTCGTGAGGGAGAGCGTTGAGGCCCCGCTCCTCCAGCATTTATCATAGTAAACAATTTTTCAGAGCCAAACACCATATTTTATTTCATTTAAGTTTCTTTTCTTTAACTTATTTTAAGATATTATTAAAAACTCAAATCTCCAAATGTAGAAGAACCTCTGTTGACCCATGACACCAAATAATGCGGATAAAAATTCCATCCTCCCGCCACAATTTTTACATCGTTTGTCGAACGTTTACCTCTATGATGCTAACATGGTTAGCGAAAGGTGCGTCGAGCAGTACAAAAAAAGTGATTTGATGTTAAGTGAGTGGTAAATCTCTTCAAGTTTAGTGTTTTACATCAAAGGTTCCAATAGAAGAATTGAGTAAACTATATGTGAAAGTTTTTTGACTGAAGTCACCTGTCAGGATTTTGTACCTACACTTCTCCTTGTCTAGAAGTTCGACCATCATCATAGAATTCCTCAACCCTTTAGCTTATAGTTGGTGCATAAGCTTGGACGATTTGAAGTTTAAACTTTTTATTCAGCTGAATGCCGCATTGGGCTAGTAGGTCAGATATACTGTCAAATTGATCCTGGTAAACATCAGATATTTTAGGATGTTTCTTCGGTAAAAAATTCTGTTCTATCTCGTTAAACGATCAACAGGAAAACTTCTGTACATTTATCAAGCTAACTTCCATTTTTCTGCTCCCTTTACTAAGCAACAAAAAAGAAACCAACATACGGAAATAAAAGCAAAACAAACAACCGACGCTACATAAAAACTCCCACCCCCGCCCCCGCCCCGATTTGATATTGTAGCGGAATTAAATTAAAACTTAATTATTTTCGGAAAATATTTTCAGCATCGGAAGTTAATGAAGCAAAGTCGAGACGCTCAAGACGCCCCTCCTGTTCCCTCCGACGCCAACAGGCCGGAGCTTTGCCGAAAATTAATGGGGCCCCGCGTCAGTACTACGGGGGCTAATAAATAGTCTCACCTTAATTAGACAATTTATTCGAGATGGAATTAAAACGTGCTGATATTTAAGAAAAAGGGGGGCGCGCAGACAGGAAGAAAAATCCGACGACATTTTTACGGAAAGTTTCTGTTTTATCTGTCCGGGCGGCGCGGCTTGGGAATGAATATGGGAGCAGTGTCAGCTTACATTAGCGCCATCCTTGTGTTAATGCTGACAATTTGTATCAGGCATTTTTCTTATCCTTTATTCTCTTTGCGGACAAAAACGTAAAATGTAGTAATGTCGTCTCATAATTTATAATTATCCTCCAAGTTACCTATTTATTATTTTACTCTCATTCAGCAACATATATAAATAATTTTTAAGAAACGGGCTATTTTCAGTTTCAGTACGATGGTCTACTATTAGATGTACCAATAAATGTATTTTTTTATTAATTTTAAAACTACTCTGAAGTCTACTGAAAATAATTCAACTTATTATACGAAGTGTACCAGATGTGGCGGTTAATAATTCTTTTTTTCTTAAGATGGCGCTGGAAACACGGGTCGGTGTACACGGGCGTAGCCAAGGGAGGGGTTTTGGGGGTTCAAACCCAAATATTACCTAATATTATACCGAAAAAATACGCGGAGTGAAGAGAGTTAAATTATTACATTTGAATTGAATATATATCCGAACTAGTGCACGTTGCGCACACTAACGCCATCGCTTGTCGAGTAGTATATTTTTGTTGTTTTATTTACTTCAAACTAATCTCCCCCCCCCCCCCCCTCAAACTAAATCCTGGCTACGCCCGTGCTCGTATATATTTATTTTGTTGCCACAGTCCTTTGGTGTTTAAATTATTTTTGTTGAAACGCCATTGATGTTTAAATTATTTCAAGTTCGCGTCATATTTTTTTCGTGTGATAAACATGTTGAGTTTCGAGCCAAATAAAGAGCGCACGTACTACTTTTCTTGTTCAATCTAAAGAAAAACCCGAGTGTAAACCGACATAACCTTGTAGATGCTTACGGTGACAATGCCCCAATGCAAGAAGCTTATGGGCGTTGGTTTAGACCAGGGGTCTACAAACTTTTCAGCCTTAGATCCATACTGATTACTCCAGTAAGTTCCAAGGGCCAAAACCTGTTTCATTTTTCTGCCATTATCAATAATTTACTTAACTAGTCGCCGAGTACGCGCCCTACACGAGCTTATGCTTGCTAAATTCGCTAGTTCAATTACTATTGTGTACTGTTATGACCGTGACACTTAACGAAATCTGGTCAAAAGCGGAAATAGGTAGTGGTAGTACCCTTATCGCTAACAGATGGCGCTAGTAATACTTTCGAAAGCACAGTAACAATTAAATATTGGTGAATAACCTCGTTGATTTGATAAAGTTCTGGTGTATTCCACTCACTTCGAGACATGGCGAGATGGCAGTAACTAGAGTATAAAAAGAATAGCGGCGCGACCACGAGTCAGTGTGCCAGGGCCACCGTTTAAAAGACATCTTTGAACCGACCAACGCCCATACGTAACAGTATTTTGATGTGACTTAATATTTTTGTGTATGATTTACTAGTATGGAAAAGAAGCGAAAAATAGACAGTGAATGCAAATCAATGGAACTTTCAATATTTCGTGATTGAGTCCAGTAATAAGGCGCTATATTTGAATTGCAATGAAATCATAGCCATTCTCAAAAAATATAACATTAAGCGTCTTTATGAAATGAAACATTTTCAAAATTACTCAAAATATACAGGAAGTTTGTGGACTGAAAAGTTTTGAAGCGCGGATTGAAATCGCAGCAATCTTTGTTTACCAAAGTCAATACTGAAGAGGCTGCAACTCGTGCCAGCTTTCGTGTGGCTCTTGAAATCGCAAAATGTGGAAAACCATTTACCGATGGAGAAATGACCAAAGAATGCCTAATTGCAGTAGACGAAGAAATGTGCCCCAAAAAGGTAAATTTATTTAAAACTGTCAGTTTGTAAGCAAACACCGTGGCTCGGAGGGTACAAGCCATCGCAGAAGATATATCATCTCAATTGTCTGACAAAAACGGACATCTTCAGTGGTTTTCTCTGACCTTGGATGAGCCAACGTATGTGTCGGATACTGCTCAGGTGTTGATTTTTATTCGAGTAGATAAAAGCTATGAAGTGTATGAAGAACTTCTTGATATTGAAAATATTCACGGCACGAATACAGGAGAAGAAATTTTTAAGGGAGTTGAAAATGCCATTAATAAGAAAATTCTTCGATAGAAAAACTTGAAATCTATTACAACTGATGGAAGCAAAAACATGTGTGGTAAAAATAAAGGAGCGGTTGCGCTTGTATCAAATGCTGTAGAAAATAATGGTGGTTCAAAACCATTTGTCTTGCATTGTATCATTCATCAACAGTCCTTGTGTAGAAAATGTTTGGATATGTCTGAAGTTCTAAAACCAGTCATATCAGTTTTAAGTTTTATCAGATCTACTGGGCTGAATCACCGACAGTTCCGTGAGTTTATTGAAGAGATTGGAAACAATTACTTACCATGTTATACTGCCGTACTCTGGCTTAGTTACGGAAAAGGCCTTCAGCGCTTTTTTAAACTTCGAGCAGAGATCGAAATTTTTTAAATAAAGAGTATCGCCCTCTTACCGAACTACAAAATAGCGAATGGCTGTGGAAGATAGCATTCTATATCGATTTGACAAAACATATGAACGAACTGAAGTTGAAAATCAGCTTCTTGCTGATTTATACATTAATATCAAATCGTTCTGATAGAAAATAATACTGTTTCAATCACAAATACGTAAAAAATGTTTTACACATTTAAAAACATGTGAAATATTCAGCCACACTACTGAGACTGAGTTTCCCGTCGATTTTGCAATTGAAACTTTGAGTGCTTTGAAGATAAATTTTGATATTCGTTTCTCAGACTTTGATATCATTGCGAATGAAATTAAGGTTTTTCAAAATCCTTTTGATACTGACATTGAAACCCTAGCCCCGGAACTTCAAATGGAAATTATTAATTTACAGTGCAGTGATATAATTAAGAACAATTATCAAAACTCATCTTTGTTGGAATTTTATAAAAGTCTTCCACTGGTACAATTTGATACTTTGCATAAATTTGCTCGTGGGCTTTTTTCTGTTTTTGGTACTACTTACTTGTGTGAGAAAACATTCTCCAAAATGAAGTAGACAAAGAATGTTTACAGATCTAAGTTAACCGATGAGCATCTTAAATCTCTTTTAATAATTAGTACAAGTAAAATTGGTCCACAACTACAGCAAACTATTGTCAGTCGAAAATCACAATTATATAAATCTCATTAGTATTTTTTACCTGTGGACATCGCGCGGTTTCATTCGCGTTATTTTAGCTTTTTCGTTCCTGAGGGAATTTCGGGATAAAAGGCATATGGGTGATTCAGGATATATACATTCCAAACATGGATATGCATACGATACTTTTTACCCCAACATAACTACCGAGGGTAAAACCGCAGGATGTCCACTAGTTTATAATTTAGTGGGATTTATTTTAATTATTTGTTAGTTATTATGCTTGAGTTTAATTTTATGCGTGTTATACTTATCATTAAGCTTTACCCAGCAAGTAAATAAAACTATGTTATTATCTTTCTGTGGTTATTTTTCCAATTTATCACAGCAACAATAAACCACTAGCAATCGTGGGCCGGATTGATGACACTCGGGCGGGCCCGCAGGCAGTAGTTTGGAGACCGATGGTTTAGACGATTCAAAAGGGGCCATTTTGACTTGAAAGACAAGGAACGCCCAGGTCAACCGAAAAAATTTGAAGAGTCAAGGAGAAACAAGACACGGAAAAGTGGTTTTGCAGCAGGAGAACGCCCCATCACACACAGCGAACGCGATCAGACACACAATTTCTGCTCTTGGTTGGGAATTCTTTCCCCATCCGCCATACTCACCAGATTTGACCCCTTCAGACTACCACTTTTTTTTCATCGATGACACGCAATTTCCATGAAACACTTCAACAATTAAGAGCTAGAGATGACGCATACCTTTTTCCCAAATTAAACTTAGCTTTTTTAAGAAGAAATTAAGAATTATTAACCGCCACATCTGACTTTAGAGAATTCAAATTCGAAGCGAAGATGCATAAGATGTTGGATTACCACTCTTCCAAAAGGGAATCCAACAATCTAACCAAATTGAACCCTACACCACCAGTATCTCTACTTTACTTACCCACAGCGTAATATTGTTTCAGATAGTGCTTTCCCAATTGTGATGACTTAATGTAGAAATTAATGTAAATATATAATATAGGATAATAAATGAATATCATCAACATTCAGCTCTTTTTCCAAGACAATGAAGATAAAACTTTATAATTTGTTAAAAGTCTTCCTTCCATCTGTTATTATGAAGGACTTAATTAAAAGTATACAACTTTGCTCCCGTCGTTTTCCTATAGATGGCGTTAGCGATAAGTAGTCGATTTATATTTACATCATAAAGTTATTCGCGATTAAAAATGTCAGTTTATAAGCCAAATTCTCGTCATTTGCGGGAGGTGTTAATTTATTTCTTTAATATGGAGAAATCTGCGGCTGAGGCTCACCGAATGCTCTCAGACACTTATGGTGAGGTCGCTATGAGAAAAAAAATGTGTCGTGAATGGTTTCAACGCTTCAAGAGCGGTGATTTTCACGTTGAAGACCGACATAGCGGTCAAAGAGCGAAAGTTTTTGAAGATGAAAAATTAGAGGCATTGCTTAATGATAATCATGTCAAAGTCAAAAAGAGTTGGTAAGATCTTTGGGAGTGACTCAACAAGCAATTTCAAAATGCCTC
Organism: Cosmopolites sordidus; assembly: GCA_031761425.1. Classification (NCBI taxonomy): domain Eukaryota; kingdom Metazoa; phylum Arthropoda; class Insecta; order Coleoptera; family Curculionidae; genus Cosmopolites; species Cosmopolites sordidus. The sequence goes on from JARFXV010001440.1 coordinate 228,199, forward strand.
AAAGACCTGGGAATGACCCAAAAGCAAGGATATTAGATATTAGATTCCATACGAGTTGAATCCGAGAGATGTTGAACGCCGTTTGTTTGCTTGTAAGCAGTTGCTTGGAAGGCATAAACGGAAGTATTTTTTCTGCATCGCATTATGACTGGTGACAAAAAGATGGGTTTATTACGATAACCCCAAGCGTCGAAAATCATGAGCGAAACCGACTATTTACGGCTCCAAGGTCATGCTCTGTATTTTGTCAGATCAGCTGGGTGTAGTGAGCTGTTAAAACTGTCTGAAACAATAACAGGGATCATTATTGACCCCCCATTAATACTTTTAGCCGAGCATTGAAAGACAAACGGCCGCAATGCAATGAAAGACACGGTAAAGTGATTTTGCAGAATGCCAATGCTCGGTCCCATGTTGCGAAAGTGGTCAAAACATACTTGGAAACGTTGAAATGGGAAGTCCTACCCCACCCGCCGTATTCCCCAGACGCTGCTCCCTCTGACTGACCAGCATTTTCGGTCTTATAAAGAAGTCAAAAATTGGATCGATTCGTGGATCGCTTTAAAAGATGACCAGTTTTTTCAAGGCGGGATTCGAATGCTGCCTGGAAGATGGTAGAAAGTAGTAGTCAACGATGGATGATACTTTGAATCATAAATATATAACTAGTTTTTTGCTTTAAATCCTTGAAATTTGAAGAAAAAACGGCGGGAGCAAAGTTATATACCTACCTTCTTACAATGTTAAGTTACAGTATTTCTAACAACTTTTTTGTTCCTTTCTATAAACTACAGTTGTTGTATAAACTTCGATTTATATCTTTGAATTGAATTCAACAAAGACAATGTGAAACGAAATATTTCTGTATATTCTCTGAAATATAAGTGAAACATTTTCATAAAATGTATTGTGTATTTAATACAAATGTGTAGGTGTAACCTTCCGGCATTAAATCTTTGATTTGATGCTTCGCGACGACCACGCAACTCATAAGACTAGTAAAACGAGTGGTGTAATTAAATTTCCAAATTAATTAGGCTAATTCGAGTAGAGTACAGTTCCGGAATTGTTGGCTCCAGTTATTCGTGGAGTAAATAGATCCTTATGGTGCCGTTGAAATTAAGGCTTCGCAAATAAATAGTGTATAACGCTGTATAGAAACTTTTCAGGTAAGTCATAATCATTAGAATGATTAATTACCTCAGAGTCAAGTTTAGATTGTGACTGAAACATATTTTCAGAAGGAAATGAACTAATTAATTAATATATTATAACAGTATGTCGTAAATTAAAAAAAAAGCATATATAACACTGGTGGACAAAAATGTGTTCATTTCTTATGACGAACAAAATACAGTAATGTTATGTAAAGTTTAAACTAAAAACAGGAAATGGCAATATATTGTTTCGTTTTTTGCTATAGAACATAAGTTCTATAGCACGGGGGGGCGGTACCGCCCCCGTTGGAGGATGGAATCTTTCATGGATCGGTAGCGAGTCCAGAGGCAAATGGAGGGCGTTAAGACAGTAAAGGGGGCGGCCGTAGCGGGCCCAACTATTAAGGAAATTAATATAATAAAATACTTGAAAAATACCTACTGTCTTTATGAATAAATATTTTATTTAGCTGTCTAAAACTTTTATCTTATTGCTATTGTGTAAATAAGCATTCAAAAATTTTAATTAGTATTAGGTATATATATATATATATATATATATATATATATATATATATATATATATATATATATATATATATATATATATATATATATATATATATATATATATATATATATATATATATATATATATATATATATATATATATATATATATATATATATATATATATATATATATATATATATACCTAATTCGGTTGAGTATTGTCGGTGACAAGTGTTTGTAAGTTGCACAAAAATATTGGACTTTGTATACAGGAGCACAACAAACAAGAAAAGTTATAAAAGTTGATGCGTACACGAAATCAAATACGAGAGTCGTTCAATAATTCCTTAGAAAATCCAAGAGATGGAACTCGTAGCATCGGAAATGGTTTGTTTCTAGTAAGCATCATTATTCACCAGATAGCTGTCAAAGTCTCAGTTATATTCATCACGTGTTTTCATTTTTATTGTCGATTGAAACAAGAATCTTTTATTTATTTAGAAAAATGGAAAAAAGTGAGTTTCGAGTGGTGATTAAATATTTATATTTAAAAGGCTTAACACCGAACGAGACCAAAGCTGAGTTCGATGAAGTTCATGGCAAGTCTCTCCTGTGTTTGCAACTGTTTATTATTGGGTAAATGAGTTTAAACGTGGCGTGACAAAATCCACGACATGGTTTTAAGTGATCGACGAATCAAAGTGTTTGAAATAGTTGAGGCCACCAGCTTATCGCAAGGTAAAGTGTTTTCAATTTTACACAAAAATTGGGTGTGAAAAAAATTTCGGCAAGATGCAGCATTTGCTCTCAGTGGAGAATAAACGCAATCGTGTGCTCGACCCTGAGGCTGTTTTAGTGCTTTTTCGTGTCGAAATCCTGATAAGTCGATACATAACTGTGGACGAAACATAGATACACTACTACACTTCAGAGACAAAGGACCAATGAAAACAGTGGGTTTTTGAATGAAAACAGTTGGTTTTTGAATGAAAACGGGCTTGGAAGAAGGCGAAGATGGTGAAATTGGCCGGTAAGATTATGGCCAGAATTTTTTTGGGATGCACGCGGAATCATCTACACTGATTACTTGAAAAAGGGAAACACAATAACTGGAGAGTATTTTGCGTCGTTATTGCAACAGTTGAGCGAAGAAATCAAGAAAAATCGTTTTAATTTGACAGAAGGAAAAGATTCTCTTCCATCAAGACAATGCACTAGTATACACCTGTACAGTTTCAATGGCCAAAATCATAGAATTAAAGTTAGAATTATTACAACATTCACTGTATTTATCGGATTTGGCGTCCAGTGACTTTTTTTCCGAACTTAAAAAATGGTTCAGCAGACTACGGTTTACATTGAACAAGGAGGTCATCGCCCAAACAGATGCCAATTTTGAGGACCTTCCGAAATCTTAGTTTTTAGACGGCTTAAAAAAGTTAGAGAAACGCTAGAAAAAGTGTATAGAGCTAAAAGGAGATGTTGAAAAATAAAAAAATCTTAAAATAAGTTAAACTTGAAGAGATTTACCACTAAACATCAAAACACTTTTTTGAACTGCTCGACGCACGTTTCGCTAACCATGTTAGCATCATCAGGAGATGATTTAATCTAATTCTAAAACTAAACTATGTTCTATTTATATGAAAACCATACCTAACGAAGCGTGTAAAAATCATGAACCGTGAAGTGTACTAAGCCTTACATTAAAAATTGAAAAAGTTGACTGAAAGGAATCGGTCCTTTATCTCGGTTCATGATTTTCTTACATTTTTCTATTTGAATGCTTTCATATGCATCCAAAGCCCTATTATTATTAACACTTTTAATTAGTGTTAAATTACTAATATCTATATTGTGATCATGTTCGATTACATGTTGGGCAACACAAGATTTTTCATTTCTCCCATATTTAATGTAGGCAATATGTTCTTTATATCTTGTCAATATGGATCTTTTGGTTTGCCCAATATACCTTCGATCACAGTCTTGACAACTTTTTTCGTAAATTCCCGACTTTTCATGCTGCTCTACTCTATCATTTGGATTACCCAGAACTTCTCTTAATTTATTATATGGTTTGTACACAACCTTGATGTCCACGTTTTTCAAAATTTTGTCTAGTCCTCTTGTCAACTGGGCATCAAATGGTATTACCATGAATTTCTTTGTGTTCTGATCCTTTTGAAAAGTCGAATATTCTTTCAATAATTTTCGGAACTTGTTTTCTAATTAGTTTATCTACAATGTTCTTATTATAACCATTCACTTCAGATACCTCCCTAATTAATTTTAATTCTTTGTTATAATTATCTTTATTTAAAGGAAAATTAATTAATCTATTTACCATAAAATTTAAACTAGCCATCTTTTTTTGGAAGCTATGATTTGAATCGTTAGGAATGTATCTCGAAGTGGTGGTGATTTTTCTGAAAATATCAAAATCTAACTTATTTTTATTATTTCTACTGACTAACACATCCAGAAATAGTAAACTATCGTTGTTTTCGAGTTCATGCGTGAATATTATATTTTCGAATTTACTATTTAAGTTCTTAATAAAATCATCTAAATTTTCATTTTCCGAATCGAAAATGGCAAAAATGTCATCCACATATCTTAACCATACCTTCGGAAAGTAACTGAATTCATTTTTTGCCTCGGTTTCAAATTTACTCATAAATAAGTTGGCTAAGAACGCTGACAGAGGATTGCCCATTGCCGTTCCTTCTTGTTGTTCATAAAACCTGTTATTAAGCTGAAAATAATTTTGCCTCATACATAATCTTGTTAAGGAGATGTACTCAGAAACAATCTTGTTATTAAAACCGTTTAACTCGAGTAACTCCCTTAGGTATTTCAAGGTATATGGAATCGGGACACTCGGAAACAACGATGAAACGTCAAAGGAAACTAAAACCTCACCTGTAGATGTGTATTTTTGACTTTTTCTATGAATTTGGTTGAATTTATCACAGAACAGGAAGGTAGTTGATTTGGTAGATTAAATCTACCATAAAAATAAGTTAAATTTTGATATTTTCAGAAAAACCACCACCACTTCGAGATACATTCCGATTATCAGGTAGGTATCTGAAGTGAATGGTTATAATAAGAACATTGTAGATAAACTAATTAGAAAACATAAATTCAGAAAATTATTGAAAGAATCTTCGACTTTTCAAAAACATCAGAACACAAAGAAATTCATGGTGATACCATTTGATACCCAGTTGACAAGAGGACTAGACAAAATTTTGAAAAAAGTGGACAAGGTTGTGTACAAACCATATAATAAATTAAGAGAAGTTCTGGGTAATCCAAAAGATAGAGTAGAGCAGCATGAAAAGTCGGGGATTTACGAAATTAGTTGTCAAGACTGTGATCGAAGGTATATTGGGCAAACAAAAAGATCCATATTCACAAGATATAAAGAACATATTGCCCACATCTCTATATGGGAGAAATGAAAAATCTTGTGTTGCCCAACATGCAATCAGTAATCACAGTATAGATATTAGTAATTTAAGACTAATTAAAAGTGTTAATAATAATAGGGCTTTGGATGCATATGAAAGCATTCAAATTCAAAAAGAAAATCATGAACCGAGATAAAGGACCGATTCCTTTCAGTCAACTTTTTCAATTATTAATGTAAGGCTTAGTACACTTCACGGTTCATTATTTTTACACGCTTCGTTAGGTATGGTTTTCATATAAATAGAACATAATTTAATTTTAGAATTAGATTAAATCATCTCCTGATGATGCAACATGGTTAGCGAAACGTGCGTCGAGCAGTTCAAAAAAGTGTTTTGGTGTTTAGTGGTAAATCTATTCAAGTTTAGTGTTTCACACTAAAGGTTCCAATAGAAGAATTAAAATAAGTTGTTTTTCTATCTTTTTCTAAGGACTTATTGAATGATCCTCTTATATAAAAGACAGGCATAGCATAGACTAGGAATATCTTATTATTTTGAATGCTTCGTCAATAATCCATATTCGTGAGTAATAAGTTATTAGCGAGTGATAAGTCATTAGAGCCATTATTTTTATAACTAACTAAAAATCTGTTGAAAAGTTAATTTATTGAAACCGTGGCAATTTTTGTATTTCCAAATATCTGAATATAAAAAAATACTAGAGTTTAAAATATGAGTTTACGCACTCTCCTATGTTTTTCTCAAAAAGTTTTTTCAAATGAAACCAAAAAGAGCATTTGAATAAAATTCATTCTGATAAAAAGGACAAAGATTTATCCTATTTTTAAAGACCGTAAAAAAATGTTTAAAACAGCCAACTATATCGAACCGTTTTGCGTCGTCTTCTAAACAAGAAGATGATGGACTACGAGCTTCATATTATATTTCATTGTTAATCTCAAAAGCGAGAAAACCACACGCAATTGGCGATGAATTAATAAGGTATTACACACACACAGGTAATAAATACACAGAGGTAATAAAAACTATTCTTTATACCACAGATATAATATACACCATCAGATATAATCTGATCTGAACTAAATAAGTAATAAGTAATTGAAAAGAAGAATAGATGAAATGGCTAAAGATGTTGGCGATTACTTAAAGACTTATTTAAAGACAAATTTTCTGTTCAACTCGATGAATCAACTCTATCAAATAACGAAGCACTACTGTTATTATACGCTCTATTCATAAAAGAAAAAAAATTGTCTAGAGTTATTATTTGCTAAAAATTAAGGAACTGATACAAAGGAAGAATCGATATTTAATAACATGAACAAGTTTTTTCAAGAGAAAGAAATTTCTATTCGTAATATTTTGTTAGCTGCTACTGATGATGCTCCAGCAATGATGGAGTGACATAAGGGTTTCAAATGCAGTACCAAATGTACCGCTGTATATTCTGTTATTCATCATCAACATTTCGTTGCAAAAAAAATTGCTAGATGTTAGTATTAGCTTGAATTACTTTAAATTGGTTTGATTATATAACAAATGGAATAGTTAAAAATATTTTTCGTTCACGCAAATTATTAATAAAAAAAATGTATAAAATTTTTCCACAATTTTCTACAACGCTTTATAAATTCTACAGTACATACAGACCATCCATTTTAGATATATGGAGATAAGTACATATGCACTGGCAGGACAACGTCTATCGGGTTCTGCTAGTTTTTAATAAATAATTATTATCTACATTTGATGATATTTATAGTTAATTTATACTTTGTGATTCTTATAGACCAATAAAATGGGTATAGATAATGTGCAACAATATTTTAATATTTGATTGATAATTAACTGTTGTGGAAGAGAGAGCGCTGGATTTGTTTTTTTCTTTTGTAAAAGAGGCGATAGTCCAGAAAAGGCTGCGAACCTCTACTATAAAGTATTGTTACATTGTAACAAATCATAACGATAGACATTATTATTAATCATAATCTCGCCTTTACGATGGTATTTGATATCTAGATATTCCCTTATTGATGTCCAGCAGTAATCAGCCAGTAAACTGGGGCTCCATTTACCTTAATATCGTTTTTCCATTACAGAAATATCTTGGCGAAAGTAATGTTTACGTCACCATGAAGACGATTTTATTATTTTTAATCCATATGCTTCATGTTCAACCAATGAAAAAAATCACTTGAAGAATCAATGGATTCACGTTCTGCTTCATTCAAAATCCAGGATTCTGATGGTTTGGGAATAAGAAGTTCATCGATTCGATAGTTACCTTTCAACAAACCCGTGTAAAAATTAATGAAGTATCTCCCTATTTATCAGATATATCCCCTTATTCTGCTTCGTCTTCTTCCTGTGGTACTACAACCCATTAGTAAGCCTTGATCTCCTTCAACCTTCGCCTCTAACCAGATCCATATATTGAATCAATCCAATCTGCAGCTGTGTGTAAGGCGTATAAAGTAATAAGACTGGTGGCGTAGTGTTCGACCTGGTAACTCCGTTGGCTACTTCTTTGAAGTTTAAACTCCCTGGAGATGTTTGGTGAGTGTAGCAATTATTTTTGTAAACCGGAATTTTCTAGTGCATTCTGTAATCTATAATATAATAATAGTCTCAAATTAACCTCAAGTGTGGGGTTTCTCGGACATTGCGCATTAAAATGTAACTTATGTTAAAGATCCAAAGCCTAAGGATTACTTTAATATAAAAGAATTATATTTTATGCATCATATATGGAATTAAATGAAAAACAACGATTTTTTACAATCAAATTGTCATCTTTATTATGGAAACATTTTACATAAATATATCGGTAGCGACGGTACTATTATAAGCATTTAATCAGTCTTATAATTATTATTGATATCAAAATTAACTTGAGTCACATAACAATCAATTTTGGCAACATCAAAATTAGCTAAAACAAAAAATTTGAGCAACAAGAGAAAAAAGATTAAAAAAATATAGTATGTGTCGTCCTCTCACACCATACATTCATAGGCAGGATTAGTCGAGCCTTTGCTGCACATACCGCAAACCCATTTTTTGCAAGTCTACAGGATGACGGTAGAATCAATAGTCACATCTACAGATGTAATAAAGGTTATTGTCTTCTTGCCCTTCTTTCTTCCCTTCTTACAGACCAAATTAACGAGAGCAACATCTTCATAGGCTGAAGTCTCGTCTTTTGCACGTGGTCCACCAGAAGTTGAGGCGATTGGCGAAGAGGTCGGGTCATCCTCGGTAGCTGAGACAGTCGCAACAGCTGAGACATCGTCGGAGTATTCTGGGGCATCATCAATAGTTGGAAAATATTCTTGGCTTGTTACAGACATGTGTGTTCATGGTTTATGAACGAGTTTCTTTCCTTTTCTGTATCGCATCCTTTCAGAGTTGTAACCCTTTGTCTCGTTTTAAAACCCCAGCAAAATGTTATCGAGGATATGTCCATTTTCTTTTGACTAATCTGCTGGAAGCTTTTTCAAGACAGCTTCTGGATCGAAAGGATAAAGACCCGTAGTTCTGAAGGAGCTCTGTAGGTTTTTCATTATATTGGGATCCAATGCATTCATCAATCTCTTCAGTATCATGGGAAACTGGGTCTTTGGAATGGCGCCCCGTGTTCTTGATTTTTTTCTCCAATTGTCCAGAACTTTTCTCCATTTTTTTTTTGAAGGACTATATACATCCACATTCAGAGGTTGCATCATGAGTAAAGTTTGGTGACAGAGTCGTAAAATAAATGTTGTTTTGTATTGCAGTCTTGATGACTTCAGGTGATACATGAGAAGCTAAATTATCACCAATAACATCAGCTTTTTTATTTCCTACTCTGTCTTCCTAGATGTGCGGTAGCAATATTTTGAAGAATGAAACCTTGAACAAGTGCATGGCAAACCAGCAGCTATTACTGTTCCTGTAAATAGTTCCAGGGATGCTGCCATCTGTCCAGTTGTTGTAAAGGTGCTTTGATTTGTAGACAACCATGGCAGGAATCAATTTTCCGTCAGCGGTGCCACAGAATATGATGCAGACTGATGATCTCGAATGTTCCTGGACTCTTTCGACGCGTTTATACCCTCTCGGTACTAGGACTTTTATCGCCCTCGCGATACTTCGCGGACTTTTATCGCCTCGCCTGTTATATTTGTCGTCATAATTATAAATTAGAGCTGAACGTGTCTCCTCCAAAGGGGGCCAGAAATTAAAAAAAAACTCTTTGACCTCGTTAGGACCCACTGGTGACCTTGAAGTCTTGATTTTTGTTGCCAGTCTCTGCGTTAGGTTGTTCCGAGTTGCAAAGTCATTCACAATGTCACAGCCCGGTAAGTTGTCTTTCTACAATTTTATAACCCTACTTTCCTTGTTGATAAACATTTGAACGACGGTTTGGATGTCGGCCTTTGTCAAAGGGAAACCTCAGTCTACTAGAACACTCAAGGTATCGGCTAATAGTTTCTCATTCTGAGGTGTCAAAACAGTGGGATGGCACGGCTCCCCTTCATGTATGTGATGGATCTTGTTATGAATAGTGGTCCTATTAATTTGTACTTGTTGACAGCAGCAGCCTGGGTAAGTATACCCGCCCTCACTTCTGCAACAGCTTTTGCAAGGCACTTATATTTCTTTTATACGTTCTGACCATTTTGATTCATTTGTCGAACAGAAGGTTAACCTAATTAATTAAAAACCTAGTTAATTAAACCTAGGTTAATTAAACGAACAGAAGGTTAACCTAAAACAAATTGAAATACCATATTTACCACCAATTAAATCAGAAATGCGTATCTAGATGCCTTATTTACCCAAACCAAAGTATAATTACGAAAAATAATACTATAATCTTACTGAAAATTAAAGGTCCCAACGGTATTAAGTGTTGTGTATGCACCACACAACTAACACCAACGATAAAGTCGCGCGGACTAGTTGGTAAGTCAGGCGATCGCAACGTTATCCACTCCCCGCACCCGCCGCTCGCCACTAAAAGTCACGCGGGTTCGCTGCGCACACGTTTAAACCGTATTTTGGCGCTCTAATAAAATGTCCCCAAAAGCTGTCAAAATTACCCTTAATGTTAATTTACCCCCATTTTACGGTAACAATTTCGAGTTTTATTAAGTGTTGTTTCAGACATGGGCACAGTTCAACGGAATTTTTTGCGAAACTTCAACAGACTTATAAAAGCAATGTTTTGTCAAGTTGTCGGGTCTTCAGGTGGTTTAAAGCATTCCTAAAAGGTCGAGACTCGATTAAGTAAAGTTATATTAAAAAAAAAATAGTACAAAACTTTTTGTTACTAGCATTTTTTAAAATGGTCGTTTTTGTAACATTTTTAAAAAAGAAAATTAGATTAAAGGAAAATGAAAAAAATATTTTAATTACCAACTGTATAATAGTCTAGTTCTAGACAAGTACTACACTTTCCTGTGGCGGGTGTCGCAAATGAAATATTAAATCTTGTGTTGAAAATAAAACGGAAGTATGATTCTTTTGTTTTCAAATCATTTAAAACACTATCGTTAAATGCGTGACAGTTTCGCAATGTTTAGTTCGCTGGATAGGTATTTTCTATTGGTCTTACCCCTGGAATAATGGCACTCCAAACCTTTTAATTGTTTAGTAAAATGTATTACTGGGGTTCTTTTGTCTTGTTATGTGGCTTCCTTTTTTCAATCCATTCGACTCTCTACTGGGACTAAATTTCCTTTATTCCTTTTAAAACGGCGAAAAACACCTTCAACCCTATGCTTGGTGGTAATGCATAGAACATGACGAAAGGTTTTACAGCTAACTCTAATAAGGTTTCCCATCTAATTTTCAATAAAAAAAACTAACGTCATAATCTTCTGCACTGTTGTTCCTCGACGTCTTTTTGGCATACTTTTCTTTATATACTTATAAATGAATTTATTCTGATGAACTTTTGATGGGTTGCCACGATGCTGGCAACTTGGCATAGTAGCCATTAGCTTTGCAGAATATCTGAAAAGACAAACCAATAATACGTATTTATTTTTATACAGTAAATATACAGTACAGTATAGAGTAAAAATTTAGAAGCTTTTTTTAATATTCCTTTACCATTTCTCTAGCTGCCGTACTCTTTTTCGTGCCAGTTCAGGAGTTGTCTTTTCCAAACTTATTTCTAGTGATTCTTCATCCATGACTTACCGATTTGATAAAATAATCTTTATTAAATAGGCAAACTTAGATAAACTGGCAAAATAAAAGCAAATCTTAAGTAAGCAGTAAACAAAAATAAACTGGTTAACCAGAAATTATGTTATAACTAAAAACATTTTGGTTGGCTAAGGATTGTACGTGCTGCCTTTTGATTGGCTGTTTTGGATTTAACCGATTTTGTAGTATGCTAAGGAATGTGGTAGTGTTTGTAATAACATGTGATTTTAAAACACATTTTTTATTATTTTTATCGCTTTTGTAACAAACTAGCAACACAAGATTCCTTGAACAAAATATTATAAGTATAGGGACTTAACTCAATTTTTGAAAAAATGGTCTTTGGTCGTATTTGTAAATAACCTCATCAACTGTTCCTCTGGTTATAAGCAATGAATGTGGCATGAAGAAAATCTTGGCGAAAAAGGTTCCGAAAAACATTTCGCAGGATGAAAAGGACAATAGGATGAAAAGGACAATAGGAGGAAAACATATCTTGACTTTTTGGGTAGATTGAAAATGGCCCTTATTTTTTAGAATTCATCATTACCGGTGACCCGTCTTGGATTTTTGAATATGAATTGAAAACGAAACTGTAATAAAATTAGTCTCATTACTGTATTTTCACATCTCGCATCAGATTTCGTAGCAGCAATTATTTTTCCGGGTTGGATTGCTAGATCCTCACCCACAGATCTATGTCCTAGTGATGAAATATAATTCCTACTATTAATAAGTGACTGATAGGCCAGGGAAAGAATTTTTTTACCAGAAAATTGTTTGAAACATGCCAGATGTTTTCTTCTTTGTTGAAGACAATAAGTCGTGAACTGTCCTCTTATATCAAGCAAGGAAACTTTTAAAACTCTTTTTTAACTACCATAAATTAAAAACGCAATAAATGTACGAGATTTTAAGTGAAACTACAGGTTTCTTCCGTGTGATTAATAGCTTCAAGCTTCCTCTCGGTCACATCTCATTTTGCACAGAAAACTACCATTCCAAATAACCTTTTTTTCGTTCTCAAAATAGTTTAGTTTGTATTCCCCTTCCAATATCTATATATCTTTTTCTCTGTTGGCTTTTTCACTGATTTTTAAATGAGCCTGACTTTCATTTCCGAAATAATAAACGAAGATCGTGTTTTATAGGCAGTGGAATATATCGAGGGTCTAGGCCAAATGAGCGAAATATTCTTTAAAAATTTTATGAGCGAATAAAACGGTGCCGTAAAACTTATATGGACTTTTTAGAGAATGTTTTTCTACCAAACGTAAACATCTTTTATCAGAACATTCGAGAATATTAGAAAGAAATAAAAAAGTTATTTTAGTATCACCATTCACGACGATGGAAAAAGGCAACGAAGAAAAAGGTAAACAATATTTCACGTTACAAAAATACCAAATCTATTTGATGTAAAAATTCTGTTCAATATAAAAACAACTTTTGAGACTATGTGTTACTTGTCAGATAATCGGGAGGTCACTAGAAACGACGTTGTCCAACGCCTTACCACCATATTTCTTTTGTTTTCCCAGTCCGGTTCTTGTAGATTTCTAGCACTCAGTTCCTTGTTTCTAGTATGTTTTAGGCCTTCACCTTCTTTGTTGTTCAGTTGGATGCTATTTTATTGTTTCTTCAGAGAGTCTTGAACCACATACCTCTGCAGGTATCCTTACGATATTTTAGATTTATTAGATATTTTTTTTCTATGTCATCTATAGTGGTTCCTTCAAGACACATTCATTCTTTTATTTTATGAGGTGTATAAATAAAGTAATGATACTGGTGAACGTAGCATTCGATCTGGTAACACTGTTGGCTTTCACTTTGGACAGGAGCCAGAGCAACAGTTGGTACATCTTGGGTACGAGTTTGAACTCTCTAGTCCACTTGGTGAACCATAGAAATTTTTTTTATGAACTGGATTTTTCTAGTGTGTTTTAAAAATGAATGACAACAATTTCGAGTAATGGTGCACTATCAATTTTTGTATCAGACTTGGGACGTGCGAAGAAACCTTTTGCAAAACTTCAAGAGACCTAAACAGTGATGTGTCAAGGGTTCAGATGGTTTAAGGTATTCTCAGAAAGCAGAAACTCAATTAAAGATAAACCTCTCAGCCGAATACTTTAAACAGATGAATTGATGAAGAAGTCTAGAGAATAGGGGATCTTGTGCATTATGATCGTTGGTTAACGTTCAGAATTACCGGGAAAGAGTTGAGTTTGACTGGTACAACCGCTTATCAAATTTTGACCAGTGAATTGGGGATGGAAAAAATCTGCCCGAAAAAGGTTTTTGAAAATTTCCGCAGGATCAAAAAGACAACTGGAGGCAAACATGTCTTGACTTTTTGAGGCGGATTGCAATAACCTCCATTATCTGAAATGGGTCGTTACTGGTGACGGGTCTTGGAGTACTGAATACGACCCGGAAAAGAAGCGCCAGAGTCAGAAATGGTACACTCCAACCTCACCACGGTTAGAAGAGCTAGAATGACCAAATCAAACATCACAAGCATGCTAATTTGCATTTCTTTTGATAACCACAAGGAAATTGTGCTTGGCCTAACATTAAACCAGCATTTTTACAGACAAGTTCTTCAAAAACTTCAAAAAAGGGTCATTCATGTGAGACCGGACATCATAAAACTGAACACATCACTGAATTTCATCACTGTCGCTCCGCAGCTCCCTTATTCATCAGACTTGAGTCCTTGTGAATTTTCCCATTTCCTGAGATTGAAAATTCACCTCAAAGGACATCATTTGGGATATGGGAGAACATTGAATAGGCCGTAAGAGAATGGAAAAACCTTTACCGACGCTGTGTGGCTTCCCAAAGCAACTACTTTCCAGGACACAATTTACAATTATAATTTGGAAAAAAAATCAGTCTAATTACTTTATTTGCACAGCTTGTAATATCGCTGGCGCAGGAAAAACGTTATATAAAGTTTTAGTCTGTTTGAAAATACGTGGGGTATTTTTTAAATAAGGTCCGTTTGTGAATGAGAGTGAGAATGACGTGCAGTCGCTGTAGTGCGCTTGCGCATCTGCTTCCAGCATGCGTTGCGCCCATTTTGGTGCCATTTGAAGTCGTATCGTCTGTCTGTGTGCTGAGCTGTTGAAGTTTATAATGTTTAAGAAAATTGAGTCGCCCGCCGACTGTGATACACGATCTGTAATGTGATGAGTGAGTGAGTATAGTTCGAAAGTGGGTGAGAATGTTTAAGCACGGACGGGTTAATGTGCATGATGAGCCACGCCCTGGCTAACCTTCTCTGATTTCTGAAGATTTGGTTCGTGATGTGTACAACAAAATTTGAGGGAACCGACGATTCATGATTTTAAGGTGAATTTCAATTTCAATTATCAAGTGAATTTCCACAGATGTCAAGGTCAGTTTTGTACACCATTGTTTCGGACAAACTGTATTATCAAAAACTGTGAGAAGAACATGCAGGAGAAGAACATGCAGGGCCTTTGTGGCAAGAAGTGGATATTCATCACGGATCCTACACCGAAAATCATTTACAGGCATTGTTTTGAACAGCGACTCCATACTGGTTGTCTGATAACATTTCTAAAAATAATTCATAAATCTCGTTTGACATACTTTCGGGCATTTTCAAGTTGAGTACAAAAGGATTTTAAATCCATAAATTAATTTTAATTTTTGTATTCTGTTCTTTAGGAAAATACGTCTCAAAAGATGTGCGCACAGCATTGAGATATTGGACCAATTCTTCTAACATATCATCTAGAAACATTTTTGAGTCGCTAACGAACTCAAGGAGCGATGAAAAATTTTCTATTTCTCTCTTACCAACACCAATAATTCAAAAATCTAATTTTCTTTTGAAAGCGGCTATTTTGTTACTAGCGTTGAATAATGTTGTCTGTTTACCTTGTAATGACGAATTTAATTCGTTCAGTTTTTGAAACATGTCTGCCATAAATGATAGTCTGAGCAATCAAGTTCTATCATACAAACGGTCTTTCAAATTAAAAGAAATATCTCTAAGAAAAGTTTGTAACTCCGCTCTCAGTTCAAATAGCCTTGTAAAAGTTTTACCCCAAGATAACCATCTAACTTCTATATGGAACAGCCATAATCTTCACACAATATTGAAAAAAATGGGGATTGCAGTTGACATGATTTGACGAAATTCATTATTTTGACCGCTTTATTCCGAACCAATTTTAGATTTGTCGGCATTTGCTTAATCGCGAGTGCCTCTCTATGCAGGATACAATGGCTGGTACTACAATTAAGTGCGTTACTCCTGCTGTTTTACCTGTCATTGTCGTAGCCACATCTGTACAAATGTCGATGCAATTATCAAAAAGTTTATATGGATATCATACAATCAAAAGTTTATATGGATATCATACAATAACTAGCAAGATAGCCAGGCCAGCAACATGAGTCGACTCATCCATTTGCAAGACGCATTGTTTTTTTATTGTAGACGTGTAACTAGTTCTCGTTTGACATAGCTTGCCAGAACATGAATTCGGCGCGAAACAGTATCTTTTGAAAACGGCACTGTAGAAAGATATTTTGCAAATTTTTTGTGGAGCATACATTGTGTTATGTCTAACAAACACGGTTTTATCAAATTCTCAGCGATAGAGTGCGCTTCACCCGCTTGTGCAATGCGATAGCCAAACTAAATACGATGCATCCGTGACCTTTTAGTTTACAGTTTAGGTCGTATGCATCATAGTTTTTGGCTTTTCAATAATTGTTCTTTTTTACGCACAAAAAATTCTTCATTCTTGTCTTTAAACTCAGGGTGTACAGTTTCTAAACGTCGGCGCATCTTGACAGGTACTATAGAACTATTATGAAGTAGTTTACTACATAACATACAGAGAGGTGAGCCGTTAGAATCAAGAAATCCAAGATTGATGTATGATTCATTATATTTCCTTTTTTTTCGCCTTTAATGTGTCGTTACATATTTTACTATTCGAAACTGTGGAGCTTGACATCGTTGCTATATCCTCTTGATCGGGAATTTCCGCATCCTCCACGCGTACTACTTTTAAACTTTTTATAGAAGATTTTGTTACACCTTTAAGGTCTTTAAGCCAACGCTTCATTCTTCTTTATTAATAATTTAAATGTACAATATGACGAACAGAATAATATTGTGACGAGATACAGAACAAGACCACAATAATCAACTAATAACCACTAATAAAGAACTTATAACAAGTAACACGATTGCACTGCGCATGCCGACACGCACGACATGAACGCTGGCGACCGACACCGTTCGGCTATTTTCGCAACGGCACGTGTTCCGTTGCGTCGGTCGCAGCGTTGTCGAACATCGCGAACTGTTCGCGGCACGAGTGGCGCGACCCGTCTAGCAGTCAGTCAGTCAGTGTTGAACTGTTGACTAAACTCCTGGCTGAAATGTCGTGCTCTCATATTGCGCATTCCACTGCTACTCTTTTACTTAGTTTTGTACCACTTTAGTATTTTTTTCTTCATTATGACCAGTATTTTTGCGGAGCTCCCCCAGAGGCTTTGTGGAACCCTAGGAATCCGCGGAACACACTTTGAACTAGACCATCCACTTTACAGTCCCGATTCTACACCCAGTGATTCACCTGTTTAGGTACTTAAAGGAGTTCCTTGGTGGTCAACGGTTTAACGACGACGAAGAAGTTAAAACTGTAGTCATGGATTGGATTTCTTCACAGGCGGCAGATCTCTTTGAAGTCGGGATTCAAAAACTTGTTGAGCGGTATGACAGATAAACTATACAGAATATGAACATACAAAGAAATTATGTAGAATATGGAACAAAATACATTTTAATGATATTACTTTTTAACGGACTTTATTTAAGACCTATAAAACGATCCATATTTAAAAAATATACCTCGTACAATTCAAAGTAATCCTTTGAACTTGGTTCACCCTAATATTTAAATACGCCATATAAACATTGCTTGGTTTGAGAAATAACATACTTTTTATCGAATTTCTGTATTGACTCTGTCGCCAAATTGTTGTCTTTTCGTTGTAGCAGCAACACAAGCACAATAAATCGAATTTCCGGACGCGTTTCGCGTATGTACCGACATTCCTGCAGCAATTAAAACAACATTCGACCCGACTGCAAATGCGTTCGGCTACAGAAATTATTAATACCAAATATCAACTGATTTTCCCTCTGCCCACGCCCGAAACAATTCAGTCCGGGACCAATAAATATGGGATGTATCGTCAATAATTAATTATCGTTCTGTAATCCATTTGACCATTTCAATAATGGATTAGCTAATTGGAACCGATTTTTATTTAATCATTCACAAATTAAATAAATGTACATATTTGCCAGTAATTGAATAACTGAAATAATCAATATTTATATACATGAAAAGTTGTAAGGGGACTCGTGTAGAATATTAAAAATATTCAAAAATAAGATCAAAAATTCATGCTCCACATAATACCTGCTTATTTATTCAGCTGCCTTCCAACCATCAGTATGGGTCTACCAACACCGGTTTCTACCCTTAAGTCGTCACCATACTGGCTCGAAATGTACGTTCGGAAAGAAAACAAATGACCAAAGCTACGACCGTATATATCGGCTGTTTCCGAATAAGTCGGCAATACTATGCAGCTCACGCCATGCTGTGGTAAACGTAAGCAACAGTCAGACTGCTCAAAACTGACCGTCACCCGCCCAGGCCCTGTTTAGGTACTAGGTATGTACCTAATATGTACATAAATGTAATTTGTGAATGATTAAATAAAACATTTTACACTTTTCATTCATATGAAAAGTGGACTCGAGGAGAATATTAACAGTAATTAAAAATATTATTTTTTTCCTTTCCCCACGTATTGATTCTTTAGCCCCAGATTTCCTTAGCCACCCACCAACGACTTGCATTCACCACAAGATGGCGTAAGCTGCGTAGTATTGCAGAATTCACTTCAGATTAGTATTGCAACGTTCAGCTCGAATTGAGTGATGACGGCCAGAAATCGGTGTCGGGAAACCCTTGCTGACGTTTGGGGGGCAGTTAAAGAAATGTACCTCTCTCTCTCTCTCCTCTCTCTCTCTCTCTTTCTCTCTCTCTCTCTCTCTCTCTCTATATATATATATATATATATATATATATATATATATATATATATATATATATATATATATATATATATATATATATCGGAAGGGTACCCGCGGTCGGTAATATTAGAATTACTATGCTCTAGGGTAGATAGGGTAGAACCAAATCGCTTTTTCGATTCGTAAAATCTCGACATTTCGACTTCCACTTTGAAGCCATTATCAAGAGAATCTAGTTGCTTTACTCCGAGGCCTCCTCCTTTGTTTACGACTATACGCAGTTTTATCGAGTTTTGCATTAAATTTAATAACAGCTTTTTGTTCCATGATTTTTATCAAACTTTTTTGGCTTGTAAACAAAACGTCATAAACTCAACAAATGCCAACAGATCCTGGTAAAGGAGGTTTCGTTAGGTTCAGGAATGTTCAAGCTTTGAAACGGCACCACCTGTCAATAGATGGCGTGACTACTTGCTGAGATATATCTTAAGTACTGAAACTTAATGGACGCACTGTGTATATATCTGCAGCAATACATACCTCGAATTTACGCGTTGGTGGGACCGAACGACAACCTTGTAAATCGAATTCATGCATTTCATATGTAAATGCATACACATTTTGTTTAACTTGGACCAAGGTTTAAAGAAAACAATAATTTAGAAGAAAATTATGTATTCAAACTTTAGATAATTAAACAAATTATAATATTATTTTATTATTAAAGCATAAACCGAAGTTATTTTGATATTTTTTGTGTGCGCGTGCGTGTGCGCGCGCGTGTGCTGCGTGTGCGTGTGCGTGTGCGTGTGCGTGTGCGTGTGCGTGTGCGTGTGCGTGTGCGTGTGCGTGTGCGTGTGCGTGTGCGTGTGCGTGTGCGTGTGCGTGTGCGTGTGCGTGTGCGTGTGCGTGTGCGTGTGCGTGTGCGTGTGCGTGTGCGTGTGCGTGTGCGTGTGTGTGTGCGTGTGCGTGTGCGTGTGCGTGTGCTTCGTATCCTTCGCTGGTCTAAGAAAATTGGATATATTTATTTTTCTTGTAAATATCGTTTCGATATTACGGTCTCCGAATACGTGGCAAATTTTATAACTAACTCCTCTGATGTGCGGCAGAAGAACTTTGTGGTTTTGGGACAATTCTCTAGTGAATTGGGGGATATGAACAGTTGCTTGAACTTTGTCAATGTGCCTTTTTATTTGATGCATGTCATAGCCGTTTTGAATTAGTGCCGTTTCTAAGGAATTAAGTTCTGTTTTTCTATGTTCCTCGTCGGACAATCATAGAAATCTAGTAACTAAAGTTTTGACCACCGAATTTAATTTGGATGGATGATGAAAGTAATGAGTAAAGAAAGGATGATTAATGTCTGTGGCGTGTTCATATATTTTTTCTCCTTTATTTGGGTTTTTCGCCACTGTCTAAAACTCAAAAAATATCAAAAATACCTGTTCTTATTTAAAGAAAGAATCACTGGGTAAAAACAAAAAACCAAACGGAGACAAATTTCTCAGTGATTCTTTTTTGTAATAAATTTGCCTAACGAACAAACTTTTCAAGATATAAAAATGTTATAAAAAAATTTACAAACTTTTAACGTTAACGTTTCGGAGGGTAATCTCATCTC